>JASANB010004133.1:0-76691 GCA_030248155.1 Sabatieria punctata
CGTGTGTGTGTGTGTGCTGACACAAAATCAAGTTAGTCACGGATTTTCTGCGAACGGCCTGTAATTAGTCATAGCAGTTTACACTTGTTGAACCAAGAATCAGTAAATCGGGATCTCTGCGCTGTGCTACGAAAATAGGAAAACTCAACAACAAAAAAGCAAATGCATGGTACCTGAACTGGAGGATTCGAAATTTTTAGATAACACGCTCATAATCAACCCAGTGACATCAGGAATAATTCTGGATGGGGCTATGTCAGCGCTGGTGGTTTTTTCGCTAGAGCCAATTCGTAGACTGCTATGGAATGGATTCTACATTCTGCACATCCTGCTTGCTATTTTGGTTATCGTCATAGGACTCTTTCACCAGTGTTTTATCGCCATTGGAGTTGGTAAAGCTTATTATTCTTCTGGGTGTTTTGCTGAAAATGTGATTTTTAGGAGCTGGCCTTTGGATTTTTGACGTGATATTCAGATACGTCTACCTAGCCAAGCTGCGCAATCCTCACAAAGCAGTGGCAGTTCGCCTTCCGGCCAATGTTATCAGGTTGACTTTTCCCAAACCAAACAACTTCGTCTACAGTGGAGGACAGTACGCCTTTCTGATGATACCGAAAGTGAATATCTGGGAATGGCATCCGTTTAGCGTTTCTTCATCTCCTCATCATGATGTGGTGCGCATATTCAGTAATTCTGCTTGATTTCCTGTTATCAAAACCAGTTTAGTTATCCTTTCACATCAGAGTTCTGGGAAATTGGACTAAACGGCTGTATGACAAGATAACAGAAGAACGTGAGATCAGTGTTCACATGGAAGGACCATATGGGTGTCCAGAGGTATGTACGTACGTACATGGGCCGGGGGTAGGGGGTATACCCTCCCCTCGGTCGGCCATACCCTCCCCCCCTCCCGGAGGGGGGTTTTCGCTTATTTAAGGCAAAATAGGCGTGGTTTTTGGGGTGGGACCCCCCCCGTCTCCCCCCACCCCCTCCGGATTTTTCGGCGGTACGTACGTAATGTCTATTTATGTGTAGTAGTCAGGTCATTTACCGAAGGAGGATAGCAAGGTTTCGAGCGATGTATTACTCAAAAATCGCTAAAAGGTTCATAGCCTAGGAGTGAAGGGGGTACGCTCATAGTTCATAGTCGTCGCGAGGGCCCTGTTAATTATGTATTATGTGTTCTTTTTTGACAACTGGTTCTAGTTTTCAGATAGATCTTGAAGACGACAAGAATAAGATATTCATGTTCATTTCCGGAGGGATTGGAGTAACTCCGCTGCAGTCCATGTGCAACTATCTGGTCCATCAGAAAGAACAGGGCAGACAAATCAAAAAGGTTCTCCTAGCAGATTTCCTACAGCAAAGCAAACCCATTATTATCTGTTCCTTTTATAGATTTGGTTTATCTGGTGTTGCGCCGACAAATACATGGTGTCTTCGGTGTTTGAGCACGACCGACAATGGGACGGTTTGTCGAACAAAGACCCCAAACGACTGCCCCTCTCCTTTCAACCGGATGACCTGCAGAAAGTGGACACAGCCAAGGACTTGGTCAAGCACAAGGTTGATGCTGTTACGGCGGGGCCCGATGTACTGCACACAGAGTTCTACCTTACAAGAGTTCGCAATCAAGAGGGATACGCCGAGGCCAACATCAGACCAGAGTTTCAGCCCGGGGTGCGCTTTGGAAGACCGAATTTTGGAGAGATCTTTGAGACCATGCGTGCTTGTGCCAAACTGCATAATGAAAGTCACGTTTGTACCTTGGTTTGTGGTCCGATGCAAATGGTAAATAACGTGCGTTACAATTGTCGTAAATATTCAGGAGATGGAGTCAAATTTGAGTTCCACTCGGAAACCTTTGAGTTGTAGTTGTGTCACAGTTTTGTGTAACAATATGTGCACTTTTTTAATTTATAGGCTGGCATGTTATTGATCTTTGTCTTATTTGTATGTCTGCTGATTACAGGTTTTGAGACTAAACGTAATGTGTGCTAATAAAACAATGCTATTTTATTTGGTAATACTTTTGTTTTTGCTAAGCATTCTTGTCAGAATGAAAAACAATTACAAAACTAAAAACAAACATTTTAGGTGGCGAAACAGCTTCCTGTTTTCGCTTCTATTCGGCATTCCAGTTTTGGTAATAGCAGTCTGTTTCTATTGGATATTGCGCTGGCACGACACCCGAAGATCCAACCAAATACAGCTAATCAGAGGCCTGAGTTTGGACAATTTACTGCTTTTTATGCTGACCACACCTGTACAGGTAAAGCTTTAGATCACTGTCACCACTTTCCGAACCTCACTAAGGTTCCTGGGGCCGAAAGTTTGAGCAATTGTCTTATCTTCTGAATTTGAGCGTCGATTTTCTCTCTCAGTTCGATCAGAGTTTGCATGCGCATGAGGTAGGTTCTGTAGGGGCGGCCGAAGCCTACAAATCGCTTATGGACGGGCTCAACAACGGTGAGCAAACAGGAGAATAGTAGAAAACTTGAGAGGAAATACATATTGTTACTCTTTAGTAAACAAGCTTACTCACTACAACAAGACGCGCCAGTATGTCTTATGATGTTACTAATAAGGTTGCTTACGAGAAACTCATTGCTAACGTCATGTTTCCGATTAGCTAAGTGATGGTCAAGCAGCTGCTAGCTTGGGGGCGTTATCCCAGCTTCCTCTCCAGACGAGTACCTTAACACAATTTTATTAATTAAATCGTGCTTAAAGGTTTCAACCTGCTGCAGAATTAACACAATTTAATCGGTTTAAATATACGCCCACTACCGCTCAGTACCGTATCCAGGGGTGTACTGTGCGAACACCGCCTTTCTAGAAGGGGAAATAGGAAGAATGGGTCAAAATGAGAAAAACCTTTTGATTAGCAGTGAATGTCTACTATATAATTTAACCATGTGCATTTAAGAGGCCTACTTTCTAAAATTTTGGGTGGGGTCTGAGTCCAGGCGGTGCGAAATGAGCGAAACTAAAGGTCTACAGCGTGTCTAAAAAAATTGACACATTTCCTTTTACTGCCCTTTCCGCAAATTTTGACCAAATGGCTGAAATTTGGATCATAGGTGCCAAAATCCGGGGAATTTTATGTGTTAAATTTTGGTGCCCCAGGCTTGGCCCAGTCCCAAGAAATTCCAAAAAAAACTGAAATTTGTTAATTCGAAACCAAACGAAAGAATGTTAAAAATAGACACATTTCTTTTTTCTGTGATTTTTGCAAATTTTCGCCAAATGACCTGGAATTGGGAGAATATCTGCTAAGCTTCGGGGTATTTTATGTGTTAAAATTTCATGCATTTAGACAGACATTTCACGCAGTTTTGAGAAAATGAAGAAAATCCTGAACATCAGTTTTTTGATTGAGCAGATCAGAAAAAACAGTTCTTTAAGGAATCCTTATTTTCTCGAGCCAGCCACAATGCATGAAATTTTAAGCACATATTCTCCCAATTCCTGGTTATTTGGGGAAAAAATTTGCAAAAATTACAGCAAAAAGAATGTGTCAATTTTTAACATTAATTCGTTTGGTTTCGAAATTAATAAATTTCAGTTTTTTTGGAATTTATTGGAACTGGGTCAAGCCTGGTCAAGGCCGGCGCCAGACCCTCTCCAACCCCCCTCCCGCTTCCGCGGATGACCTGTTACATGTATGATGATCCTAGCAGATGTTGTGGACCGAATTTTCCGCCCGGCGCGACCCGCCCATTTTAATGAAAAAAAATTGACTTTGGTAAATTTTTTAGTTCCGCCGTATTCACAATTACTTTTTGTCTTTAACAGTTTTTCTGCTACTTTTAAAGGAAAATGAAGAAAACCAGTCAGAAACTTGATCAATTTACCAAAAATATATCGAAAATGTACTGTACTAAAATTGCTAATCAAATACATTGAAACAGTCTCTGCATTTACATAATTATTAGAAACTCGGGCAACTCCGGGGAACATATCTAGGTGTTCTCCTCTGCATGTATGTACATTTCGCTTATTTTAGTTTATTGGTGGGAGACATTTCTACAAGCAGTCCTATGAGTCGCTGAAGCAAGCAAAAGCTAACATGGACGTTCTCATAGTGATGGGAACAACCTCGGCCTATGTGTACTCGATCGCAATTCTAATTTGCGCCATGGCAAACAGATGGCCGAGTAGTCCACGGACATTCTTCGATGTCATACCTATGCTCATCGTCTTTATCTGCTTGGGACGGTGGCTTGAAGACATTTGCAAGGTAAATGACAAGATGATGATGGTTCATGTTAACAGAGAAAAAGGTTATTTTTTAGGGCAAAACAAGGGTTGCGATGAGAAAATTGGTGCCTTTGCAAGCTAGAGATGCTTTGCTCGTAAAATTGGATGCCCAGAATAGGATTTTGACTGAAGCTAACGTACGCATTGAGCTGTTACAACAAGGTGATATTGTGAAGGTGAGCGAGCTGACTCCCCGACGGAGTTAGGACTATTACTAGATGTTTATAGGTATTGGTTGGGTCAAAGATTCCGGTGGATGGTAGGGTGGTTTCCGGGACTTCTTTAGTTGATGAATCCCCAATAACTGGCGAATCATTCCCGGTTGTGAAGAGAGAAAAGAATCCGGTATATGCCGGATCCGTAAATAGGACCTCGATCCTATTTGTAAAAGCTACTCACATTGGAGCAGACTCTACCATCCCACAAATTGCCAAACTGGTTAAGGGCATTCAGACCACAAAGGTAACAGACAGACAGACAGACAGACAGACAGACAGACAGACAGACAGACAGACAGACAGACAGACAGACAGACAGACAGACAGACAGACAGACAGACAGACAGACAGACAGACAGACAGACAGACAGACAGACAGACAGACAGACAGACAGACAGACAGACAGACAGACAGACAGACAGACAGACAGACAGACAGACAGACAGACAGACAGACAGACAGACAGACAGACAGACAGACAGACAGACAGACAGACAGACAGACAGACAGACAGACAGACAGACAGACAGACAGACAGACAGACAGACAGACAGACAGACAGACAGACAGACAGACAGACAGACAGACAGACAGACAGACAGACAGACAGACAGACAGACAGACAGACAGACAGACAGACAGACAGACAGACAGACAGAGACAGACAGACAGACAGACAGAGACAGACAGACAGACAGACAGACAGACAGACAGACAGACAGACAGACAGACAGACAGACAGACAGACAGACAGACAGACAGACAGACAGACAGACAGACAGACAGACAGACAGACAGAGACAGAGACAGACAGACAGACAGACAGACAGACAGACAGACAGACAGACAGACAGACAGACAGACAGACAGACAGACAGACAGACAGACAGACAGACAGACAGACAGACAGACAGACAGACAGACAGACAGACAGACAGACAGACAGACAGACAGACAGACAGACAGACAGACAGACAGACAGACAGACAGACAGACTACAAAACGCCTCAAAACCAGCAAATCTGTTAACAAACACATGAACGAAGTAAACAGGCCTCATAGAAGTTGACAGAAAGAATTTCCGTTTTAGACTCCAATTCAAGATCGAACTGATAAGTTAGCCAGTTATTTCGTGCCAACCATTATCGTTCTGTCAATAGTCACAGTGACTCTGTGGTTGTACCTGTTGTTCAGCGATTTGAATGCAGTTAAGAGTTTTATGGCAAAGGAAGATTTGGTACTACACTCTATTATTTCAAAAGTTTGATGTCTAAGTCAATAAGCTTCAGGACGAGTTAAAAAACGGCACGGTTGGAGAGCAAGCATCGAAAATCAGATTCTCCTTCGAGAATATGATCTCTGTACTAGTGATTGCTTTACCCTGTGCACTGGGCTTGGTGACGCCCACTGCACTCATAGTCGGTAGCGGCGTTGCAGCGTTGAATGCCATTTTGATCAAAGGTGCTAGCCCTCTAGAGCTGGCTCAGAAGGTACTTAATGTTATTTCACTGCAATTCCATAGGTTATACTGTAGAGACATGTACCTTTTGCGTTCTGTCTTTCTCTTGTTGGTCCGTCCGTTCGTCCCTCTGTCTTTAACTGTCTGTACACTAGGTCTGTGCGGTGTGTAGTACGTTAGTAAAGCAGATGGTATTATTTTCAGGTTAAAACGATAGCCTTTGACAAAACAGGCACACTGACTGAAGGATGTCCTAAGCTAACAAGGGTATCGTTACTGGTCGGTCAGGATATGCTTTCCCTTCCCTTGCTCTTAGCAATACTGAGCACAGCAGAGTCTCAAAGTCAGCATTCCCTGGCAGTGGCGATTTCAGACTTCTGCAAAGCTGTAAACATTTTTGTTTTGCCTCCAAAAACGAGTCAGTACTGATTTTCAGGTGCTCAACACAAACAAAATAGGCAAATATCAGGGTATTCGAATCTCAGAGGGTCATGGAATGCACTGCACTATCTCTCAGTTGGAATCGCTGCTTGAAATCTGTCCCAAAATTGACGTTAGCGTGCTTGGGCAAAAATTTGGCAAGATTACGCTTAATGGAGTTAGTGTGGTTCAGAGTCTGCTGCCTACTAATGGTAGTTTTTGTTTTTCTTGCCAAATCTACTTATTCTTTTGTAGAATCTACGGAAGATAAGGAGAAAATAACTTCGGGCATATTTTCTGCAGTGATTGGAAGTGAGAAATGGCTTGAACACCACGGAATCATTATAAATAAAGAAGCAAGAAGCATTCTGGAAAAAGAACAAAAGTTAGGCAGAGTTGCAGTCTTGTGTGCAATAAATGGTAGGAAGTAGGTATGAAAACACAAAAAATACAGTTTTTGTGTTTTTCAGCAAAAATGGTCAGTATTCTGTCCGTCCAGGACAAAATAAAGAAAGAGGCCAGTTTAGCTGTCTATTTACTTCACAAACTAGGCCTAAGCACTGTTCTGCTAACAGGAGACAATGCGCTTGCTGCAAAAGCCGTCGCTAAGCAGGTTATCAACAATAAAATGTTAAAAAAATAAAAATTGTCTATATTTTAGGTAGGCATTCGCCGCGTCTACGCAGAACTTCTTCCCAAGGAAAAACAGCGAAGAATCGAACAGCTACAAATCGATAAAGACTGTTGTGTGAGAATTGGTCAATTACTAATCTGCGCAACCAACTCTGTGGGTAGTCTTTAGGTGGCGATGGTGGGCGATGGCGCCAACGATGCTCCAGCCTTGGCCGCTGCAGATGTCGGCATTGCGTTGGCTTCAGGAGCTGAGGTTTCGGTTGAACCGGCGGGAATTGTTTTGCTTAAGGTTTTCTTCACTGTTCTGTGCTGATACAAATGCACCGCTCTATTCAAATTAGGATAATCTGCTGGACGTGGTGGCCGCTATCGACCTATGCAGAAGAACAACAAACAGAATCAAGATAAATTTTGCTTTGGCCTGCATTTACAACTTGATCGCTCTACCGATTGCAGCAGGTATTATGTCCATAGAAGCCTAAGCCCAACCTAAGCCCAAGCCTATAAGCTAGTGTGCTAAAGCTATTAGAACACACGAACCACACTTTCAGGATTACTTCGTCCCTGGAAATTGGGTCTTCCGGTCTGGATGGCAGCTGTGGCTACATCGTTATCCTGTTTAACCGTTCTATTCTCATCTCTGCTGCTCAGAACTTACAAGTAAATGAAGACACCGTTTTGAAAGCACAGTTTAGCGTTTGTTTTCAGAAAACCAAGTCAAAAACTTCTCACCACCAGCGACTACATAAAGCACATGAACAAAGTAAAGAATTGGAGTGACGAAGCAGTCCAGGTACACCGCGGCTCGGCCAATCACCGAACAACACGCTCGGCCTCCCAGCGAAGGCGAAGTTCCAGTTCGTCAGCTTCCTTCAACACCAGAACGCCGCGTCTCTCCAATTTACTGGAGCGAAAGACAAGTCGAAAAGTGAGACCACAAGAAGAGCTGGTCGATTTGGAACAGATAACTTCTTTTGACGACTACTGATTCGTGTTTCCCATAAAGTTTGCATTGCTACAAGCAACAGCGAGCCCAGCTTTGTGACTGCTTGGTTGGGGTTTCGGGCAGTCGTCGTCTGATTGTCGGTTGAGTAGGCAGCATGCGAGGATGCGAAGAAAAGCGCGCCTGTCGCACCATAGGTGGTGCTACTTGATGACGTCTTGAGCGATATTTCAAGGGACTGTCTACTGAAATTTAGCTCTATATCATTTAGATTTGAGCTATTTTAGTACCGCAACCGTGCGGAACCCCCTCTCTGAAGTTCTGACTGAGGACATACCTGCAACGAAAGCAGCCATTTTGTGAGCGAGAATAGTGTTTGAGCGTAGTTCGTTGATATGCGAGCACTTGATCATGTCAGTCAGCATAGCACTGAGTTTGTTCCAAGCTTGAGCACCTCCGGGCATGGCTCGAACGATTTCCTGTGAGGACATAGTCTCTGCCAGAGCTTTTCCAAATGACTCCCAGATCTCTGGATCGAACCCAGCTACGCGTGCGTGACAAATGCCTATAACAGGACTTGTATTACACAGGGTATTGATTAGAGACATGTTGTTCAGAATGGCATGTATTGTATGTACAGGGTGGCCCATTTATCTATCCGGGTTTCGTCTTGATGTAACTGCTGTGTTCGTCAATCAATTGCACTGAAATGTCCTTAGAATTTTTGCCCTCAAAAATTTATCCAAGTTTGTCGCTTCAACCACTAAATAGTTATGCTCTTCCACGGGCAGCCAAAGTTGCCAGATGATTTAAACAAGCCAACCCCTAACTCACCAATCATTTTCGGCGATAGCAGCTGAATCCTTTGGGGGTCGTCGACAGCAGTGCTCTGAAGGAAGGCAGCTAACTTCCTTGCATGGTCATAAACCGTCTCCATATTAGCCTCGTGCTCTAGTTGAACTGCTCGCACTACTGCAGTGGTGTAAAAGACAACCTTAGCAGCCTTGTCGCGCCGCAGCACGTTCTCAAACACGCGTAACATAAGGTCGACAGCTCTGTGCAGACCCCGCTGTCCGGTCATATGAATCCAGCTGACACGGAGACACTTCCTCTGACTGAATGTTAGCTCTTGTCTCATGCAGTCAATTTCAGTAGTTTGCAGCTGAACCAACACAACACTGGATACGGTAGGTACAGTACGTATGCATTAAACAACAAGGGAACTGCCCAACCTGGCTAAAGACCCCGATCTGGAACCCCTCCCGAGACGATTATTTCCGCCGTCTCCGATTTACTGGCAAGTATTTTTTCAGCAAATTTTTACAATTTTTTTAGAATTTCAGACACAAAAATTGCTAAAATCGCCTGTTATACAGCACTTTTTAGCAGTTGGAGCCCAAATTAGCGATTTTCTAGTAAAAAAACCGGTTTTTTGATTTTGACCGTTTTTAGTACCCTCCCCCTCCCTCAGAATTTTGGCTCAGTACCCCCGACGGATTTAGAACGCCAAACCCCCTCCCTTCCCCCGCATGAGCATGACCTGTATGGTTCAAATGCATTAAAAGTAAGAAATTTTCAAATTGGTATTCAGAAAACTTTTGCACTAACCTCCACTCTATCAATGTTTGTTACGGTACCAAACTTTAAAATCAGCTTTATAAGCTACGCACCGTTTGACAATTGTAGAAAAGAAACAAAAGCGTAGTAAAAAATAAACTTCACCTTAAACCGCACACTAGCCGGCGCCGACGAGGAGCGTCGATTATTCTTGAGCGTCTTTTTCCGTTTTTCTGTTTCGCTTATTCTAGGCTGTCTAGTGGTGGGGACATTGGGACTTCTACTTTCACTCCTCTCATCCTCATCTTTCCATAACTGGAGCAGTTTTTTGCGCCGCAAAAATCGGTTGATAATAAACATGCCTAGCTTGGGTTCGTGGATAAGATAGCCAACTAGTCGTCTGGTCAGGTCAGGCTGACAGCTAATTTAGGTCTGAGTTTCAGCTGACCGTGCCAGCTTGCTCATAAATTATCTGCCCCCAGGCTCTTATAAAAGTGCACGATGGCTTAAGTAATTTATTTATTCGAACGCCGACCTTCCAATACCGCCGGTTAAATATTTAGTTCTCAGCCACGTTGTGTCGGGCGGTCGCAGACAAGGATGCACTGGAAATCGTGCGCCGATTGGCTGACAGAATAAAGTGGGCGGAGCTTGACTTTGTTGCTGATCTTGTTGTTTTGGCCGGCGGCGTAAAGGACTACCTATAAATTGGTTTTTATCTTTAGCTCTTTTCCACTGTACTGTATTTAAAGGAAAATATTCGAGCAGAGAAGAAAATAATAAGGAGAGCACTCATACATATACCCTTATTTTGGCAGCCTTTTTGGGAAATCGGCCTACCCTACCCCGTCCGTGACAGACCATGCATGTACTAGGGGGTTTAGGAGATTACTCGCCCCAACCATTCAGTCCCACCCATACCTCGGCATAATTTAGGGCCCCCCCGACCCAAAAATACAAATACTATTACAGTAGTAGCGACTGCAGTACTAACAAACTGGCTCAGAAACCAAACCACTAAATTTTAGCTAAAAATCTGCTTAAAAGCCTTTGGAAAATGAATTTGGCCTTTCCACTCTTGAGATTTAAGAGAAATCATTGTTTTAGAAACCTTTTTGCCATTTTTGCTTGTTTTTGCTGAATTCTACTTATTTGGCAGCTTAAAATAGCTATTTTTTTAGTCTTTTTACTAAAGAAATCCGTGCTAAAAACGCGCATTTCCAGGCGTTTTGGAGTTTTTGAAATTTCGGACACCCCGCTGGCGAAACCGCCTCGACCCCTACCTGATTGAAACAACCCTACCCCCTCCCCCAGGCTGGCCCTGACCTGCTACAGTACATGTATGAGAACAGGTATACTGTGCGCCTCCATTTTTGCCTGCACGTGTAAGAATGCAATAATTGGAAACGGTTGGAATAGAAGAGAAACTAACTTCTAATGGACAGTCTCTGAATGCTGGCTTCGATGCGGCTAGTGCGTAGTTGCGACAGATGGGCAAACTTTATGCGGTCGGTTAAGACGGCACTGAGTGTGTTCCAGGCCTGTGCACCACTGGGCATCGCTCTCACAATTTCCAGCGCCGCCATAACTTCTGCTAAGATCGCGCCGAACGTCTCCCAGATTTCCGGGTCAAAATTGGTCAAAGCAGAGTGGTAGAAACCTGGTTTAAACGAGTTTCTTAGATCTACTGAATTCGAGTCTACCGAATGTACGCGCGTTTACGTATGCGTTCACGCGTCGTGCACGGCGCGTTGCTGCTTAGATTATTGCATAAGAGCAGAAAATGCGCTGACCAATTATGCTGGGCGTTAGGCGTTCGGTAGGATGAGTCGGCTCGTCAGTGATAATTCTCTGCAGAAAATAGGCCAATTTTCTGGCGTGCGCGTAGAGGGTTTCCATCTGGCTTTCAGGTCGTAGCTGCACGGCACGGACCACGGCCGTGGTGTAGAAGACATTTCTAGCGGTGCAATTTTTCTCCAGCACTCTATGGAGCACCTTGACCATCAGCTCTACTGCTTTGTGGATTCCCCGCCGCCCGGTTAGGTGCGTCCAGCTGAGACGCAGCACTTTTCGCTGTCTTGTAGTTAGCTGCTTGCGGACTTGCTCGATTTCGTAGTCAACCTACGCATGGAACCTTCATAAAAATACTCGTATCATACAGCTGGCCTGGTTATCAAGACCCAAAAACCTAAGAATCAGGGTGGTCCATGGAAATTCTATTATTTATTGTATTCAAAGAGTGTGGCTTTGAAACTTGCAGCAATGATTGGCGTTGCCAATAGGTTTGGTTCTGTAGCTCAAAGGGCAGTAAAATTGGGGCAATTTTAAAACATGATCGAAAATTCCATAGCTACTAAGAAATCTGTACCTCCTGCAACCAACCTTTAATTACTGCACTGAACGACTTGATAATCAATATAGATTTTTGCAGGACCTTATATTTAGCCATGTCTTTTAGGTTCCCCCGATATTAGTACCCTTTGAGCTACAGGGCTCATTATGTTATGCCCGATATGTAGCAGCACCTATCATTTCTGCAACTGTCAAGTTGTACTCTTTGACTTATCTAAAAAATAGAATTTTAGTTTTCGGGTCATAAAACCAGCACGCGTCGGAATCTTCGTACCAAACAGACAATGTCTTATTAATTTTTGCTGAAAATATGAGCTAAATCGATAAAAAACTGATCAAGAATATACTAGTTGAGTGAATGTCTAAAAAGCAATGAGACATTTCATTTGTACTGTATCAACGAGTCAACAACATATGGTAGAATGGTACCGCCCAAACTCCCCTCTGAATAACAGGAATTAGAGATGCGCACGGGTCGGGAATGCCCGCTGAGGATTTTGGGCATGCACAAAGCAGAAATTCTAAAAATTCAATTAAAAGTAAGCAGAAAGTAGAAATACACGCCGTTTTTCTGCTTAAAAATGTCAAATTTCAAAGCTTAGCTTAATTTTAGCTTTTAAGAAAACATTTTCGAAACTCCAGTCAGACAAAACAAAAAACGGACCGGACACCATGTTCAGCCCCCTGGGCCTGATTTTAATGCCAGGCTTGCATACCGTGGCTCAGCGGCCTAGGCCTGAAAAGGATGCCCGTGCACATCTCTAACGGGAAGTCCATCCCAAAAACGCACCGTGTCATCAGCAGGCGTTTGTATTCTGTGAACGGGCACAGAAAGCGAGCGTCTGTAGCTTTTCCTTCTAACCGAGGCAACGCTTTGAGCTCTGCAGCTGCGGAAGCTTTTGTCCTGGTTTCTGGCCGGCTCCTCTCTGTGAAAGATTCTCAGCACTTTTTTCTTTTGTAGCAGCTGTGCTACGGCAAACATTTGATTACGAATAAAGCTGCATTTGCTTGCTTGCGTGCGTGCATATAAAACTCCTCTTTTATTACCAGTGCATGCTTGATGACGGCAGAAGGAAGAGGCAAAAAATTTAGTACATTCAAAATAATAATGTACCTCAAAAATGAATACAATGAGAAGACGAAGAAGAAGAATATCACACAGCTAGGCTGCCTAGACAGACATCACAGTACAACTGCAGCAGAACTCCAAGTTTCTTCAAGCAAAGGTTCGGCTTTCAGCCACTTGCTCATGCGAGCGTCAAATTCTTCCACAGTACGACTGTCAGTACCTCCCATGGCCAGCAGATGGCCGCCGCAATCGACTAATTGATGGCTCCAGCGGGGCTCCAGCATGGGACAGATGGAAATCCAACTTCCGCAGCGGGGGTCCAGCATTTCCGAGGCAATCAAAGCCTTACCTTGGTTGCTCTGACCGCCCGTCACAATGATAGTCGAGTTAAAGGCAGCTGCCGCTGCGCCCGACCTGAACATATTTCCGTTTGACTTTGTATTATTGGACAGTAAAGACGTTAAAAATGCCAAACTTTGCATTCCCATCCTTTTTATTGCAAAACACTGAAGTACATTTCAAAATACCGTGCACTCTGTGTTTTTGCGAATAACTCCTTATTGAAGCGTCGGAGCGCGTTTTGCCTCATAACCAAAGTTGCAGAGGGGCCCGAGCTCTGTACTGTCGTGTAACCTAATCTGCGCAACGTTCCCTTGTAACGCTAATTTGCGCAAGGAAAAAATCGGCTTTTTGTGTATATCTGTGGAATGTGATGACGGTGTATATCTGTGGAACCGTTTTACCTAGAATCAATATGAATACATTTTTGAAATCCCCATGGTCTCTAGATTCAGATTCACTAAAAAAAGTCGCATTCAGCCCAACTTAACTACACAAAAAAACCGATTTTTTTCCTTGCGCAAATTAGCGTTACAAGGGAACGTTGCGCAGATTAGGTTACACGACAGTACAGAGCTCGGGCCCCTCTACAACTTTGGTTATGAGGCAAAACGCGCTCCGACGCTTCCATAAGAAGTTAGTCGCAAAAAACACAGAGTGCACGGGATTTTGAAATGTACTTTAGCTCCTACACTATTTATTTGCCAACGACCGGCCGGAATTGCGATTCCGAATCCGATTAAAAAATCAGAGGTCTCGGAATTTGTCGGAACTTTTGTTAAATCTTTAGGAAACCGAACACCATTTCTTGCGTGTCTTTGTGCTTAGGTAGAAAGTTTAGTTGCTAATTACGTACCTGAAAGAGTCTCGATCGATGAGAACAACGATCCACTCAGTTTTTTGTTATTTTCGGCTAGTTTTAGCTCTTAAAAGTTCAAGTCTCAATGCATGAAGTTTTAACACACAATACACCACATTTTTACAGTGACTCTCCAAATTACAGTGACTCAGTTCGTTTCGGCGAAGATTGACGGAAATGACAGTGATATGAAAGTTTTCCATTTTTACAGCTATTTCTACAAGGGGCCGTCCATAAACTACGACGTTCAGAGAGGGGGGTGGGGTGGTCGGTTGAACGTCGGAAAACGTCGCAGGGGGGTAGGGGTTGCTGTCGAAAACGTCGACGCCTTTTAGGTGCTTAGGAAGCTTTTACCCGCAACTATATCACAAGGAAAACTCAACCAAGTTCAAGCTTCTTTTTTCACAGCTTCTGCCGTGTCATGTCGATTTTATTGAAGGCTTTTCTAATGTCGGACACAGTACCAAGTTTAGTCGGGCAGGGGGGTCAGACAAACGTTGTAGCTTTTCAGGGGGTTGTTCTGAAAACGTCGAAAAACGTCGGGAGGTTTAAAATTTTGAATTTTTGAACGTCGTAGTTTATGGACGTCCCCAAGTTTTGAAATTACCCAATTTTAGATATTCCTGAATTTCTCAGGATCTCGCTCGGTCAATATTTGTGGAAGCGGCAGCAGAAAAGGAATTATACCTTTTTCTTCGGGCACCCTGTTGTACGTAGTTTACGAACGGTCACAATCAGACATGGGCTAGCTTTTCGATTGAGGGGTGGTAAATTATCAAATCCCGAGGGGAGTAGCGACGGCTGATGGCGCGTTGAGGGGATGGCATAAAGCCAAAAAGTTCGATTTTTTTACTAAAATCAAGTATTTTACGCTTATTTTTCGCTAAAATATGTTAAATGAGCTATTCTGAGCTCATTTTCAGCTAATCTAGGCATACTTTCATCTTAATTTTCAATTCAAAATTCTTCCTAAAAATTCTTGAGGGGTAGCAGTAGCCTGAGGGAGGGCAGGTCAGATCCTGATGAGGGTCAACTCATCTTTGCCCGTGGCTGGTCCCTATATACCTGGAAAATTTATCATCAGAAAGCGCATGTTAATCCTTAGTTACGACTTTTTTGAATCGAATTGAAAACGTTTATTCATATGAACAGGACGGTAAAACTGCTATTGCAGGATAGGCCCTTTGACTAGAAACGCAGTTGAGCCTATGACTTTCAAAATTAGCGGGAACAAGCCAACAGGGAAAAAAGAAGACCGAAAATGTCCAAAAAAGGACTAAAATAAATTCTTACAGTTTCTAAACGGTAGTAGAATTTACGTTATCAGAAAGACCCAGGGAGTGGAGAGTAAAAGTAGTAAACCTGTGACAACGCATGTTGCTGCCGGCTCTGCCCAACCAACAGCCGCCGACCGGATCGTAGGCGAGTGCACAATTGTCCTCCCAGTCGTCGGTGAGGCCGCCCAACACGTAGATTTTCTGGTCGAAGGCCACACTGCAGCTGGCGCTCACAGGCAAACGGCAGTGTCCGGGGGGAGCGGCGATTGGGATCCAGGAATCGATTTCCGGGTAGAACATCTCGCTGGTGCGTTCCTGGTCGCCGCCGAAAACGAAAAATCGATTCGACACCACCAGCCCGGTGGCCGACAGTCTCCGCTTGATCATGCGCGGACCCTGGCGCCACAGATCGGTGCCTATGTTGAGAATGTCGGTAGAGTCGGAGCGAAAGCCGTTCTGACCGCCGCACACGAACAGTCTGAAGCCGAGCAGTCCGGCCACGTGACCAGAACGGAGCCCTCGGAGTCGCGTTTGCAGTACGCAGTTGGCTGAGAGTTCGTCTGGACAGTAGACCTGGATTTTGTCCTTCGATTTTCTACCTCCCACTAGTAGCACTTTGGCTAGATTGTCGCTTAGTAGGGGAGGCAATGGTGGGGCTGACGGACGGGAATTAGGCGAGGTTGCGGTGGGGGTCGATACCTAGAAGCTCGGTCTGTCTTGAATTTAAGCCGATTTATTATCGAAAAGAAATAGTTCGGCAAATGGCAATGGCTTTGTGCATTTCGGGCTAGGAGGGCTAGCGAGCGATCGACCGCAACCAAAATTTGGTTCAAAAATTCAATTGCGGGTTAAAGATTGGTGCATCAGGCTTGACTCAGTCCTGAGAAATTTGGAAACTTCAATACCTCAGACCCCCAATTCCTGCATAGCTGGGCCAAAAATTGCATTTCAGTGAACATGCATATTCTAGTGGTGTACGCATGACTTTTCGCACTGGTATTAAAATCTTTAAGAGGATTGGTTGAGCAACTGCCATAAAATATCCTGTCGTTCTGCAGATAATACCTAAATTTCTGGTGATTTGGCAAACATGTGCGAAAATGACAGCTAAAAAGAAATTTCCGTCTTTAACACTATTTCTACTAGAGTCCGAACTGGTATTGGGTATTGGGGTTTTCAAAGTGGCCCACACAGATGCCATATGAAAACTGATCGTTCTGATCCTTTTGTTCAAAAATTCACTGATAGATTGTTGCACAAGAACTTTGTTTAGCGCTTCCAACAGGTGTGGTCGATAAGGTCGCGAACCAACAGTTTTCAGGGTTTGACAAACTGTGCCATGTGAAACTGCGGTCTGTGCTGACAAAGACCAAGTGTTGCTTGCAGAACACAAAAGCACTTGCTTTCAGCCTTTCACCCCTTCCCCTCCTTCTTTATCAGTTTTGTGAAGCCCGATTGAAATGAAAATCCAGTTTAGCCGCATTAACGCTTGAAAATAGGGGAAATCGCACAGAATATCTTCAGCTAAATGAAACTAACCTCTTAAGCAATGGTCATAGCTAAAAATTGGTAGACATCTAAGTTACTTTTGACATGACAAGGCCTCCCGCTAATTGAAAGTTGTTATTGTTTTGTAACTTTTGTTAACTGTGATTCAGTGATTGATAACAATTTCTGTGTTACTGGATGGTTGGGTTCTGTTTGGGTAGGGTGTAACGTCGAACAAACGGCCTAGCATATTACTCAGATAAACTTCTTTTCCGCAAACTTTTTTTCTTACACTATATCTGTGTCAAATTAAGTTGAATCCTCTGGTCTGATGGGGCTCAGTTCCAGCTGGCTGTGTGGGCCACTTTGAAAATCACTGATTTCACGTTTTGTTGCATAAACACTGTGTCTTTCAATAGATATAGCCCAAATTGATAAGCATCCAAGTTACATTTAGCACTATATTTGAGTGAAACTTCATTGAATTCCGTTAACATAGTGGCGCGCCGCTAACTATCAAGCGCGGAACGCTTAGCATGGGGCACCCTGGGCATTGAAGTTGCCAAATTCCGCGTATTTTTTAATTTCTCAGGACTGAGTCAAACCTAATGCGCCAAACGTTAACACACAAAATCTCCCGTATTTTGGCACGTGTTCCAATTCCAAATTCCAGCTTATTTGATCAAAACTTGCGGAAATAGCAGCCAAAAGAAATGTTGTCATTGTTACCTCTTGTAGAGAGTGCTCCTTGTGATTTCGTAAGGCACACGCGGCGCAAAAGCTCAAAGAGTCACATGTTTCGCAATTCCACAGCTCGCCCTGGGGCACCCCTCTCCTACAGGCATTACACACAATGCGCTGCCTCAGATTCTCCAAAAGATCTGAGGGCAACTGGCCCCTACACGCCTCGGCAGCACTCTTCAGTGCGTAATTAGTGGGCAGAACCAGCGGAATCACGTTTTCCTGGCGACAGGAAGGACACACCACCTTTCCATTCAGTTTCATTTTTCCAATGCACTCGACACAGAGCGAATGGCCGCATCGCGGCAGCAATTTCGGTTCGATATCGCCGAAATGCTCGAAACAGATGGGACAGCTGAACTCCAGTAGCTGCGTGTCGGCAGCCGCCATTATTATTATCGACCACCGCAAATGGAAGTGCGATGAACTCGACAAAAAACCAACCGTTGCGCCGCGCAGGCAAGGTCGTGTCAAAATTGATGCTTAGGAAAGGGAACAACACACGCGGCCAGACAGACTGACGAGTCAGCACACCTCGTCTCGTCAGCTGGCTGGCCGACCGGCGGCAGCGTTGTAACTAATGCATAGGCGCATAAGATTTAGTTTATTTATTGATCGTGCAGTGCGGTCGCGGTGTAAATGTTTGACAGATGGGTCTTTCCCCCCAGGTCGATGTTGTTTTCTTTGATTCTCGGCCCATTACCCTATCCGGCAGACTGTCCTTCTAAACTATTTGTTTTCTTAAGCCGAGCCTGAACCTAAGCTTAAGCGCTGTTTATACTCCTACTGAAGACACACTACTGCAGTAGTTTTTCGCCAGTCTCTGCCTCATTTTCGCAGTCTGGCGAATATACGCCAACCTTAACCTGAATCACATAGACTACTGCAGTAGCAGGGCAGAATAGAAAACAGCCGCGCCGGCTCCCGGTGTAAAACTAAAGCCAACGAAAAACAAGACGGTTCTTCAAAATGAGTGTATAAAACTTTAGATAGTTTGATCATTTTGATGATCCTCTCTGTTTTAGAGGCAGAGACAGATTTTTTTGGAAATTTTTTACAAAATTAGACCGGCAGCAGAGAAAAACGTCAGTAAACTTTTATTTGAAGAAAGTGGATGTGCAATTCTTTCAGATGCAGTTTTCTCTTTCAAACAAGTCTTGCTGACAGTAATCTCTTCAGATAATTCTTTCAGATGATTTCCCCCTCCAATCCAAAGAATTCTGGCACTCTTTAGGCAAATCTTTCAAAGAGCAGCTTTCGCTTCCAAAGAATTCTGGCACTCTTTAGGCAAATCTTTCAAAAAGCAGCTTTCGCTTCCAAAGAATTCTGGCACTCTTTAGGCAAATCTTTCAAAAAGCAGCTTTCGCTTCCAAAAAATTCTGGCACTCTTTAGGCAAATCTTTCAAAAAGCAGCTTTCGCTTCCAAAGAATTCTGGCACTCTTTAGGCAAATCTTTCAGAAAGCAGTTTTTTCTTCCAAAGAATTCTGGCACTTTTTAGGCAAATCTTTCAAAAAGCAGTTTTCGCTTCCAAAGAATTCTGGCACTCTCTAGGCAAATCTTTCAAAAAGCAGCTTTCGCTTCCCAAGAATTCTGGCACTCTTTAGACAAATCTTTCAAGAAGCAGCTTTCGCTTCCAAAGAATTCTAGCACTATTTAGGCAAATCTTTCAAAAACAGGAATTTTCCCTTCCAATCCAAAGAATTCTGGCACTCTTTAGGCAAATCTTTCAAAAAGCAGCTTTCGCTTCCAAAGAATTCTGGAACTCTATACTTTAGGCAAATCTTTCAAAAAGCAGCTTTCGCTTCCAAAAAATTCTGGCACTCTTTAGGCAAATCTTTCAAAAAGCAGCTTTCGCTTCCAAAGAATTCTGGCACTCTTTAGGCAAATCTTTCAGAGAGCAGTTTTTTCTTCCAAAGAATTCTGGCACTCTTTAGGCAAATCTTTCAAAAAGCAGTTTTCGCTTCCAAAGAATTCTGGCACTCTCTAGGCAAATCTTTCAAAAAGCAGCTTTCGCTTCCAAAGAATTCTGGCACTCTTTAGGCAAATCTTTCAAAAATCAGCTTTCGGTTCCAAAGAATTCTGGCACTCTTTAGGCAAATCTTTCAAAAAGCAGATTTCACTTCCAAAGAATTCTGGCACTCTTTAGGCAAATCTTTCAAAAAGCAGCTTTCGTTTCCAAAGAATTCTGACACTCTTTAGGGAAATCTTTCAAAAAGCAGCTTTCGCTTTCAGAGAATTCTGGCACTCTTTAGGCAAATCTTTCAAAAACAGTTTTTGCTTCCAAAGAATTCTGGCACTATTTAGGCAAATCTTTCAAAAAATCAGTTTTTTTCTTTCAAGCTGTTCTGACACTCCGTAGGTAAACCATTCAAGAGAGAAGTTTTCTCTTTCAAGCAGTTCTAACACTCTTTAGAAAAACCTTTCAACAAAGCAGTTTTCTCGTGCAAGCAATTCTGCTCTAAGGGCAAGCTCTTCAGGCAGTTCTTTGAAAAGCAATTTGTTTCAAGCAAGTTAATTCTGAGTGTAAACACTTTAGGTACATACAGTACATAGGTCTTAACAAAAAGCAGTTTTCTCTTTGAAGTATCTTTCTGCATTAAACTCTTTAGGTAGCTCTTTCAAAAAGTAGTTTTCTCTTTGAAGTAATTCTTTCTGACAGTAAACTCTTTAGGTAGCTCTTTCAATTAGTAGTTTTCTCTTTGAAGTAATTCTTTCTGACAGTAAACTCTTTAGGTAGCTCTTTCAAAAACTAGTTTTCTCTTTGAAGTAATTCTTTCTGACATAAAACTCTTTAGGTAGCTCTTTCAAAAAGTAGTTTTCTCTTTCATCCAGTTATTTCTATTTGATAAGCTCTTCATGCAGCGTTCTTTCAGAAAGCAGCAGTCTTACAGAAAGCAGTCAGTAGTACTGTATCTATGTTATGCCAAATGGGGATCGATCGGCTTTACAAATTTCATTCGAGGCTATACTCTTGGTATTACTAAAAGATCAGTTTAGGTGGACCGCCTTAGCTTTTAGTTTTCGGCACACAGCACCAGCAGGAGCTGTAAGTTTCGCACCAAAATTGTGCAGGTACAATATAGGTTAGGTATCCAAAGGCATTGATAATAAATTATGAGTGATGAGGAAACTGTCCTTTCCTGTGTTGGGCTACAGTAGGATATCAATAGAAAGCATGAAATGCACTAAATAAATGGACCAAAATATTACCATATTCTTATTCCTTCTATTTCCGTTTAAAAACCCCAACAACACTGCAGTCAGTAGTACATACTGTGCGTATCTATATTACTGACACTCTTTTTTTAAGTAATTATTTCTGATAGTAAAAGTTTCAGACCATTCTTTCAAAACGCTTTTTTTGTCTTTCAAGCAATTGTTTCTTACAGTAACTCTTTAGGTAGTTCTTTAAAAATCAGTTTTGTCTTTCAAACAATTCTGTCAGACTGTAAACTCTTCAAATATTCCTTTAAAAAGCAGTTTTCTGTTTTGCTTCTTTCAAAAAACAACTTCACAGTAAACTGTTGTCAGTTTTCGAGCCACGGAACCAGCCGGACTTGGAATTTTCGGGCCAAACTTTCGCAATAGGTACCCAGTTATCTTGTTAATAAATCCTGAAAATCTAAGCCAAATTCATAGAGAAATGACTGAGAACGAACTGTTTGAGTAAACTCTCCTTCCTGATGGAGTGTCTAAGCCTAGCAGCTTTACAACGAGCGAGCCGAACGGCGCCGAGAGCACACGCTTTAAGATGCAATTGCATCCTACACGCTTAACGAAAAGCTAATCTTATACCGGCAGCCTTGGCTGCCGGTAAAAAGAAATAATTCTATTTTTCACACGGGAGCTGATGATGGATTTAGCTCAGAAAGGCACTAGAATGGCAGCAGAAAACATTTTAGCGTCATGTGCACACCCAGAACCCGTCAACAACCATTCAACACCAGAAACGTATGCAGGCTCGACTCGACCGTTTTGGTATTGATCGACTAAGATACGGACGTAATCACCCGGACAGAAGCTTTTGCAACATCTGACAACACCTAACTGTCTTATTTTATTAATAAACTTGGAGTGGAACTCAAGTTTTGCCTAAAAATAACGGACCGACTGTCGTCGGAGGTGAAATGTTGCTGTTTTCTGTTGAAAATGTCTTCTGCTGAACGGACAAAAAACAAAAAATGTTCTGCCGGCGCCCAGAAACCCACTTCATACCTCAAATGCTTTTGAAATTGCAAAAAACCGCACCTAAATGCGCCTCTCCGGCGACCTACTGCAGTAGGAAATAGAAAAGTAGGAAAAACTACTGCAGTAGCGCGGCGGCGCGGGCGCGGGTGTTTATACTCCTACCGAAGACGACTGAAGGAGTCGGCCAACCTAGAGTTGTAAAAAAAAATTTTTTTTGAAAGCCAAAAAAAAGCTTTTTTTATGAAAATTTTTCATTTCGAAATTTTTTTTTTCAAAATTTTTTCCTAGCATGAATTATAGCTTGTAGGAGATGCAAGGATGCATCAGAAGCAACTTTAAATACAAAAGCTGATACTTTGGTTCAAACATAGTTTTACAGCCTGAGAGTCGATATTCTACCTGCAGCATTGCTCACAGAGTGGCTGCTGCCCTTCAAAACCTATTTTTAGGCTTAGAATAGGCAAGAAATTGATAGAACTGCAGTTCTAATGTATATCTGAGGCTAAATTCATCGATTTCCCCCCAAAATTTCCATACTGTGAATAAAATAAAAAATTTTCGAAATGGGCCTTCAAAAAAAAGCTTTTTTTTAAAAAAAAAGAGCCTAACAACACTAGGCCAACCTACTGCAGTAGCTACTGCAGTAGGAGTATAAACAGCGCTTTACCTAACAGGTCTTCTAGGAAGAATTGCTACCGACGTATGCAGAAGAGGTAGACTTGTAAGTGACAAAATAGTGTTGAGATCTTGACATCTTTCTAGATATACTGTACGTACGTACCTGCTTAATCAACAACGTATTAGCGAAATGCAGCAAATACGAAATATAGCTAGAAGCAACTACTGTAGTCTTGTTAGTTCTGCTTTGCTGTCGAATTATTTCCTACAAGGCCAGGTTTATGCCGTGGCTGAAAAGCAGCTAGCAAATTCTATAATCCGAATGATATTTGGTTCAATGAAAGTAAATTATTCGCTTGCAGTTGAACTTAGAAGTTCTTTGTAGCTTTTGCCACCAAAAAGATGGACACCTTCTTGATCTGCAGTTCTACTTTCTTTACTCTTTTAATGCAACAATGCGGAGGTTTTAGTTACCCTGAACTTCGATCTTTTAGATGAGTTACTCTGTGCTGTTTCAGCCTATAAATGTGTAACAAAGACCTCCACAGGGGGCGAATGCGCCTATATGGGCAGTGACGTTTGCAAGAAACTTGATGCGTACTCTGGCACCAAGTCCACTAATCAGTATGGTGTTCCTTGTGACAGTTGGAAAGGACTTTGGGGCCAAGGCACCCACAAATACTGTAGAACAACTGTAAAGTCACAAGGGCCTTGGTGTTCTAGCATTGCTCGCGCTAAAGACTCGCAACCCTGTTTTGAGGCCTGCAACAACAGTAACTCGACATGATTCACTGAGCATTGATTTAGATTTTATATTCTTAGCCCATCTTTGCGTTAACGAGGCTCTAAACTGTGCCTACTATGGTTCAGATCTGTGTAAGACTGCAGAAATGGCACCACAAAAATCGTTCACCCGTACTGGACGCCCTTGCAAAGGCAACAGCAAGTGTGTAAGTATCAATGCTCAAGCCCCTTGGTGCTTCACTGAAGCTCCTCTGAGTTTTTCCAAGAAACCCTGGGATTACTGTTACCAATCTTGCTATAAACACGAGAAAGGTATGGTTGACTCATACAGGTTGTCTAAAAAAACCGGAAATACCGAAATTCCACCAGAGGCATACCGGGCTTTGTGCGAAAGTTCAGAATTTGAAGGAAGAGCTATGATAAAAGTGTTAAATTAAATCTGAAGAACAGGAGCAAATTGCGATTTCCTGAACTTTCTCATTTTTGATTGTTACAGTAGTACTGTTGTTTGTGTATGCACATACATTGTACACATTAACCACACATAAAAATACACATGGGTTTTGAGCGTGTGTACACACAATAGATATACGCATATGCATACACTTTGAAAATTCCGAGACACATTACCATACACAAACAGCACACAAAATATATAGTTTGTGTATGTGTATTTGATCAGCGAAAGTGCATCAAGTAGAAGCAGAATCCTGAAATTTCGAGCATTTATTGTTGCAGTAATAAATAGTAGATATTCTAATAAAGCTTTAAAACAGCCTTATGTATCTTAATTTCAAACCTACCCTTGTTTTCAAGCAGCGGGTTTCGAGAGATTTGATTTTTCTAGCATATGTAGTTCAAAATCTACGAAAAACTTGCATTTTCTTTCAGTGTAATACACACTCAGAGATACCCTACAAAAATACACATTGTTTTGTTGAATGTTTATACATACATACATACACATCCGGGAAATCCAATAACAGTATACAGTACCCGACTCAGTGTTTTTTGGGCCGGCCGTTAATGAATTGATCAGCCATGGCACACTCTTTCAGATGAGATTTAAAACTAAGGCTGGAAGCAAATTACGGTTCCGGTTTTTTGGACAACTTGAAGTATTAAACTTGCCTAATTCGATAATCCAGTCCAGTATCTACATGCGTTGTGGAATCAAAACAGTGTGCTTTCGCAAGCAGCAGAGCGTGCAAAAGGTTCCATGCGTACTACGGCACCAAGTCAACTACTTTAAAAGGGGAAAAGTGTGCCTATTGGGAAGGCAGATATGGATTCCAAGACCACAATTTTTGCCAATCTACTGAGGACTACAATGAGCCATGGTGTTATACAAAGAAGTACTTTGGGAGATGTTTTTCGTCTTGCGTCCTCACTTTAGACAAAGGAAGGGGTAAAGACTTAGATGTTGTGGCTTGAAAATCTGAAAAGTAAGTGATTTTCAGAAGACTGTTGGCACTTGTTCTACCGGTCTCAATCAGCCTGTACAGAGTCTTGTTCACGCGACTTCTGCAAGTTCAAGTCACCATCTGAGTTCCGCATCTGTGTCGGCAAATGCATCAGCACAGAATGCAAGCCATGCACTGGGTGAGACTGATTTTGTTTTGAGCAAACGGCCCGGGGTTTTGGAGTAAATTGACTTCAAATGGCTGAAAATCGGGTTTTTTTCCAGTTTTACTGTGGGGACAAAAATTCAAAGTTGAATTTCTTTCCTTCTAATAACAGTTGGGACCTAAAATGTGGGGAGTTTACGTAACTTTTAGAGTACTTTAAGAATTTTTGGGTCGCTTTCGATTTTGACGAAAAAATTTTTTTTCGACCCCTTCCCGCCCCCTAGCTCGTCTGGAACCCCCCTATGTGGGTCTTGTATTTCAGATTATTGTAGCGCCATTTGTTAGCTACAGATTGGTGCCAAGCACGATACCCCACGGCCCGGGGTTTTGGAGTAAATTGACTTCAAATGGCTGAATATCGCATTTTTTTCCAGTTTTACTGTGGGGACAAAATTTAAAAGTTGAATTTATTTCCTTCTAATAACAGTTGGGACCTAGAATTTGGGCTTTTACGTAACTTTTAGAGTACTTTAAGAATTTTGGGTTGTTTTCGATTTTGACCAAAGAAATTTTTTTCGACCTCTTCCCGCCCCCCTAGCTCGTCTGGAACCCACCCCCTATGTGTGTTTGGAGTAAATTGACTTCAAATAGCTGAAAATCGCATTTTTTTCCAGTTTTACTATGGGACAAAATTTCGAACTTGAATTTCATTCCTTCAAAACCCCGGGCCATGGGCTATCGTGCTTGGCACCAATCTGTAGCTAACAAATGGCGCTACAATAATCAAAAATAAAAAAACCCACAGAGTGGGGGTTCCAGACGAGCTAGGGGACAGGAAGGGGCGAAAAAAATTTTTTTCGTCAAAATCGAAAACCGACCCAAAATTCTTAAAGTACTCTAAAAGTTACGTAAAACCCCAAATTCTAGGTCCCAACTGTTTTTAACAGGAAAGAAATTCAACTTCGAAATTTTGCTCCACAGTAAAACTGGAAAAAAATGCGATTTTCAGCCATTTGAAGTCAATTTAGTCCAAAACCCCGGGCCGTGGGCTATCATGCTTGGCACCAATCTGTAGCTAACAAATGGCGCTACAGTACTCTGACATAAAAAAACCCACATAGGGGGAGTTCCAGACGAGCTAGGGGGGCGGGAACGGGGTCGAAAAAATTTTTTTCGTCAAAATCGAAAACCGACCAAAAATTCGTAAAGTACTCTAATAGTTACGTAAAATCCCCAAATTCTAGGTCCCAACTGTTTTAGCAGGAAAGAAATTCAAGTTCGAAATTTTTGTCCCATAGTTAAGCGAGCCGATTTTCAGACGGCTGTATCTCGGGACTAGAGCGTCAAATCGGGAAATCCTTTGCGGTGGTTACATAACCTATCGATATGTATTAGTGTACCAACTTACAGCTCTCTAGGCCAAAGTTTCAATTTTGGGTCTGAATAGGGCAAAGGGCTGAGACTCGATTGGTCCAGAGACTGACTCTTAAAGTAATGTCATATTTACTAAAGCCTTTCAGGCCACTGTACAGTGGCGAGCTTGAAAAAGTGCTGAAAGAGTGTGGAAAGTCTTCTATGCAGCCTTTTAGGGTAACAGTTTCATTTACACAGTTCTTCAAAGGTCAAAGGTTCAAAGGTTCACTGAAGTTTCAGTTCAAAATGGTAGGTGGAAAGCTTGCTGTGAAGGGCAATTTTCCATGGGGTGCACTGTTCGTCAATATAGAACAAGAACAAATAATATGTAAAGTTTTTCTGCTTTTTTATGAAACCCCGAGCCAAGCCTCTGATTTTTAGGCTCAGCAAGTATAATTTCACCGAGACATGTACTATCAGCAGCTCACTGCCTGTTCCAATCTGAGAACAAAACACTAAGAAACATGCAAGACTACTAAAACTACTAAACTAAAAAAATACATTCAATCTTTACTAGGACACAAATGCGCGTTTACATAAGCCCGGAAGTCAATGTGATGGGCAACGTGTCAAACAAGCAGTTGTCCTTTAAAATACGACAGTGGCTTTTTAACGGTTACGTGGCAGGAGATGAAAGCACCAATGATATAGCGATCTTAGAGCTAGTTAGAGAAATCAACATTAAAGGAGCCAAGCCAATTTGCTTGAGTGACAACAACTTTGACACTACTAGTCGCCGACAAGTTACCATACAAAGTTTTGGTCGAATCAGTAACCAAGCAGTGTACAGACAGTTGTAGTTTATTTGATTGGTACGGTTTGCAGGTTCTGACCCCCCTGGCCGGCTCAACTATGGCACTATGACGATGGAAGAGGCAACCAAGTCTGAAAAGTGCCACAAGAAAGCTTATTTCTTCTGCCTCACTCGGGATTCGTCTGGCACTATTGTTATCAGGGTATTAGTTTTGCATTACAGTCTCAGTTTCTGAGCTTTTCGACTGTTCTAGAGCGATAGCGGGGGTGCGGTGATGGTGAAAGGTAGAGACGAAAGCAACCGCCGTCGCTGGGTTCTGATTGGAGTTCAAATCCTCACTTACTATCCGCACTATGGTGCCATAGGCACTGCTGTCTCTGTTCCTTACAACGCAGACTGGATTTGCAAGAAGACTGGAGTTTGTACGTGATTGGGTGTCGTAAAAATAACTACATTTCTTTTTGCTGCAAACGTTGACCCAATTACGCGCCAACTTTTGGATATTCAATGTGTTAAAGTTTCTGTACTTTGTGGATCGGCTATCTACATACTACAGTGGGCAAATATTGCAAAGTCACAACATTTGTATATGTATATATGCTTACACAATAGACGTAAAACATTACAATATTTGTACATTTTTTAATGTATCATCAGGTCATTTTTTGGCGTGTAACAGTTCATTTATTGAGCAAGTATTCCAGTTTTAGCAGTTAGAATAAAGTCAAACCTACTCAGTTGTAAGATTTCCTCTCATTTTGCATATTTATGAAATTATTATTGTGCCTGTTTGTCTCCGAACATTTTAAAATTTTCATGGTTGTTCTACACCAGCAAGATACTCCTTAGGGGCCGTTCATAAACGACGTCGTTCCAGAGGGGGGGAGGGGGGGTCGGCTGAAATGCGACGATAGACGACGCACCAGGAGGGGGAGGGGGTTAGCAAAAAACGACGTCGCTTTTTTATGAATTTTAGAGTACTTCAATTACATTATTTTCGATTTATGCACATTCTGTCAAACGTTTCTCCATACAGAAAAGCTTTCCAGAGTGGTTGTAGGGATTTATTCTATTGATTGCGCAGTATGGTAACAAAAAACGTGACAGTACTGTATGTACTGCCCTTTTATCGGGGGGGGGGGGTAAACCGAAAACGACGTCGCCATAGGGGGGGGGGTTCCCAAGAAACGACGCAAGGCGATTTTGGGGGGAGGGGGGGGCCGAAAAATCGGGATTTTGGAACGACGTCGTTTATGAACGGCCCCTTAGTGCACAGAAATGTATAACATGAAACTTATAAACAATTAATAGTTGACAATTTTCGTCCATTCCATTTTACATGAAAAGTCACATTTTCTTTGAAAGCACCCTAATTTTAACCAAAAAAGCTGCTGAAAAGAGTACCACTAGGCTAGGTAGGTACCGGCACTATATAAGGTGCCAGTACAGCACCATAAACGGCGTTAGGTGTCATACTGTAGAAGTACCAGTTCTTTGGATTTCAAACTATAAAAAGTACAAAACTCGGTTTAATAGAGTCGTCAGAAACTACGTACAGTAAACTAATTCTAGATACTTTTCCCGAAAATTAACTAGGACATACTAGGTAAGGTATATCTACTTACTTAGAGAAAAAGTGCATCACGCTGGCCCAGCGCAGGCTGAAGCAACTGGTCTCTGTTTTCCCGAGCGAGACCACCTGCATTTTTGCTTCCTTTTATTTTTGAAACAAATTGCAAATTGCGACAAGAAAGTCCAATGAAAAGCACAAACGCTATAAACCTATATTTGAAATTCAGCGATCCATCGCTCGGCGGCGATACAGTTCTGTTCACTTTCTCTTCTTTTCGCTTCGCAGATGCTGTTCACACACAGCGATTACCTCTTTGGCGTTGAAATACTGCGCCTCGTCTAGTAGATCAGCGGCCAAACAGTGACACCGATGGAACTTGTACTCGCTGAATCCGTCGACCACGCCTCGCGCCACCACCGCAGCAGCTCGGAATTTAGATCGCCGAATCACAAAACGACCGTCTGAGTCGCGCTCGATTTTTTGCAATTCAGTTCTGCAGCAAGAAACAAAACAACTGGAAACGGTAAAAGCTGTATCGAAACGATAGTATACCTTGAGCGAAATACACGACCGAACCAAGAGTCTTCGGCGTCTACCAACTTCTGTAGTTCTATCTGTACGTCCACCGGTGAGTAGCCACTACTGGCTGATTGGCTGAACTGTGGGTGCGCAAACCTCAAGGTAACGGTCTGATCTGATATGAACGACTGGTCGACCGGTTCATTTCCATTTCTGACCACCCGGTCAATCAAGTCCACCAGACCCTTCAGCTCGTAGAACTGAGCCTCTCTCCGAAGTCGCATCATTTTCTGCTGCGAATCGGTGGGTAAATCGGCTAGAGGTCCGAGACGGCAGTAGTCGATTATATAGTGAAATAGCTGACCATCTCTGTAAGCTCGAGAAATTAATGACCAGCTGTTTGAGAGACTGATATTACCTATCGATGAAGATAGTTCCTCTAACATCAATCAGTTCATGCCAGTCGTTGCTTGAGAATAGTTTCTGGAAGTAACTTCCCTGTTCTTTGACCAGTAGACGGATGGAAGAATCAAATATGCGACCGCCGATGTCCAATTTCACCAATTCCTCACGCACTTTGTTCACCATCTTTGGCACGTGCCTTTCCACTTCACTGATGAATTGAACTTTGGACACCTAGCCAGTCGGCTGGTTTGACGTCATAGACGTCACGAACAGGTAGCGAGTTTATTAACAGCCAATGCCCAAACCAGAAAACTATGAATGCCAGATGCAGTTAGCAGAACGGAACTTGGGTAATGGGTGGGTTAGTAGGTATAGATAGTGTCTGCTTCCGCTCTGATCATTCAAAAACAGATCTTCCAGCAATTCTTCAGTGTCAGTAAACCAATCATATTACACGAACTTTTACACACAAAAACCACTCGTTTAGCGAACATTCTCCAAATTTCAGGTCGGTTTGTTATCATTCTTGAAACACACACCCAAACGCAGTTCTCTTTTACAAACAGCAATCTATCTTATCTCACACGTTTTAGAGCACGTTTCACTGACTGGATCAAACGTTCATAGAATCCTCCCATCCTCCCATGCAGGGAAACAAAGAGGTTAAAAATGTCCAACGCACCTTTTTTTCGCTCAGATACCGATTCAGTTCACTCTCTTGTAATAGACGCTTATTCCACAAAACGACAAAGATACATTAGCTAATTTAAACTTCCCTGCATTATCGGATAAAATTGATCGAGGGAGGCCTCTTCTACCACAGAACCGCCTGTGAGCACTGATAAATTGGTCAGTGGAACAGTCCAACAAAATTTCTAGATCACTGCGCACGTCCATAAACTCCACACTTTCTGAATCTGTTCTGCGCGAAGCTTACTAGTAAAGTTCCTAATCGACACCCACTGTTTCGAATGGGTACTGCCGCAACACGCGAAAATGTGGCTAATCTAGAAATGGTGGTGGTTAGAAAGTGCCTGCCGCCTGACGCAAACAAACGACACACCAACGAATGACAGATTTGACAGCTTGTCTGCCTTGGTACCATATATGATACCGGTTCGCATTCGAGTGGTACCATATAGGCTTATTTCCCTGACTGTCAAGTCTAAGCGATTTTGTGGTCTTCGACTGTGACTATGCCGCCGCTGCCCGATCCATTTTTTCCAAGCTGTTGTGGCCTTTAACAGCCAAGCAAAGTTACCCGTACGAGTCTGAAAAGAGTGGAAAATGGCGCAATATCTAGACTGAACGGGGCTGTGGAGCGACTGATACATACAACCGGCAAGGCAAGGACACTGCTTGGTTTGATTCTAAACCCAATTCCAGTTCAGGCTAAACATGATGCAGAGGAAATTTTAATTTTGAGGCCAAGCGTCAATAGATAACCTCAACCAGGGCGGACCTACCCACAATAGAGTATTGCTCCCTAACCACAAAGTAGCTACCTTTTGGCTTGCTGCGTTGCCTTGCGGCCTTGCGGTGGGGAGCTATTTTGCAGCAGTTGTTGGCGCTCAAATTGACGAAATTATATTGCAGACAGTTCTTCTTGCAGCCGAGTAGATGCTCTGATGCACCGTGAAGGCAGGCGGTGATGAACTGACGACGCTTTGTCCTAACCGAGCCCCTTCTCTTCTCTGCTACGCTACACGGCCACACTCCTTTGTCTCACTTCTTTTCTGTTTATGCGCAAACAAAAATCGAATCAAAGCTAGCCCAGTGAGTCTCATCACGTGACGTGCGTGACAAGCAAAGTCTTAAGACGAAACCAAACGTTACAATAAACTTGGCGGGAACACAAAGTAACGAGAACAATAACCAACAAACAAATCAAATAGACCTATTTGAGACAGTTCTAATTAAGCTATTCTGGATGCAAAACTCAGGAACCAGTATCGAAATAGAAGCTCTAAAGCGAGTATGACCACTGCTCATTGACCAGTACAGTGCGAAGGCTCATACAAGTATATGTAGATTAGACAGACATAGACAAACGGATCTTGACTTTTGATTTAGACTGCACGTATCAGACTATTCAGTAAGTCCACATCCGGTCTTCTTGGCACGCACTCCCGCTCGGTCGGATTCGCATACATCAATTACCTCTTTGACATTGAAGTATCGGGCCTCATGAAGCAGATCGGAGACCTGACAGTGCGACCGGAAGAGTTTGGCTGAGTTGAAGCCCTCAGAAACTGCCCTGGCCACCACTGATGCTGCTCTGTACTTCACCCTTTTAATCACAAATCGACCGTCCTCATCGCGAATCACTTGCTGCAGCTCTGTTCTGCAATAACAGTTTACACTTAATCGATGGACCGAATCGTTGGTATTTGTTGTAAACGACGGACAAAGACGTTAGTTTTTAATTGGCTCTCCTGTGATCACAGGCAATTTCAGTATTGGAAACGTGGACTCCAGTAGCAGTGTTACCCTAATTTGGAATATATACTGCTGTGCTGTGTTTGTAATTGCTGTAAACGATGGACCAAAAGGTTGGCATTTGCTATAAACACTGGATCGAAACGTTAGTGTTTGTTTGTTTGTTTATGAGTTCCACTGTCCTTTCGGACAGCTCAGGACCTCGCTTTTTCATAGCCCTTCAATGGGGTAGCCCTGTCTACGAACAACCCTCCCCTTTGCTGCCATTAGGTGCAACGGTACCGCCGGTTCGGCTCCCATTTACCTACTCGCCATCACCGGCTTTCGACGGTCTGGGTTGGGCTTTACCATACATGTAACAGGTCATCCGCCGATGGGGGAGGGGGGTTGGGGGGGGGGGTTTGGCGCCGGCCGGGGGGGTCTGAGCCAAAATTTAGGGGGAGGGGGTGGGCACTAAAAAACGCTCAAAAATCGAGAAAAATCGCAATTTTTTGGCTAAAAATTGCCAAAAATCGCTAATTTGGGCTGAAATACAGCTAAAAAGTGCTGTTTTGCAGGCGATTTTGGCAATTTCTGTGTGTGAAAGTGTAAAAAATTGCAAAAATTTGCTCGAAAATTTACTTGCCAGAAAAATCTGAGGGGGGGGGTCGGTGAAATCGTCTCGGGGGGGGGGGTCCCCATCTGGGGGGTCTGGCCTAAGTCGGGTGGGGGCAGACCCCCCAGACCCCCCTGTTACATGTATGGGCTTTACGTCGACTATTTCCAGTCGCTTCGACCGGTTTCGAACCCACAAACAACCGCTCTCGCGGATGCCGCGGCCGCCGTGACACACGGCATAGCGTTAACTACCAGTGGCCAAGACGCCACCTTGCTGTGAAAACGATGGACTAAAACATTTGGCCATAAACGATGAACCACAAACCATTAATACAGTCAGGCACTTAACGCCGTTTATGGCACTGACACCATATATGGTGCCGGTGCCATATATGGTACCCCTACCTTCGCAGTGGTACCGGTGCCATAAATGGTAACACTCTGTTCAGATTTCATACCATATATGGTACCACTCATGGCCATGGGTAGGACATGGGTATATACATTGTATACCACAGTCTCCGAACGTGGGGTACCATAAATGGTACCACTAGCCTAGGTATCGGCGTAAACGGCGTTAAGTGCCTGACTGTAATATTTGCCCTAACGATGGACGGATATGTTGTACTTGGCTTAAACCACGGTCTGATACATTAGTATTTGTTATATGTCAATCAACTAATCTAACCTGGAGCTAAATACCCGAGCGAACCAAGTTCCTTCAGCAGCGATCAGTTTCTTGAGTTCGACCTCAACATCGATAGGTGAATAGCCTCCACAGGTGACCGACTGACTGAAGGCCGGGTGCACGAACCTCAGGGTGACCGTGTCATTGGCGGCCACAGCAAAGAGCACATTGACCAGTGGCTGGAGACCATTGGCCACTACTCGGTCAACCAGCCGCACCAAGCCATGCAGGTCATAGTGCTGCGCCTCCCTACGCACTCGTAACATTTCTTCATGAGATTGCACCGGCAAGTCCATGAGAACGCCGATTCGGCAGTAGTCTATTATGTAGTTGAACAACTGACCATCTCTGCAAATTCGTTTGGGTAATTATTTTTACAGTATAGATCGAAAAAGTGTTCACCCCTTTTTCAAACTTTATTCAAACGGTTTGTTCTCGGTCAGTTCTTTATCGATTTGGCTCTAATTTTCATATAAAAACCGGAGTTTTCCACATATAAGACCGGGTCTTTTATAACCGTAAAATGCCTAAATTTTGGGGGTCACATTTTTGCACCAGTTATAAGACCCGCTTTTGTAGGTGGAAAATTTTTATTTTACAATTAAAACTCGATGTTCTGCATTAAAAGCATGAAATACACTGGTTTTGATCTTGGCAACAACTGACTGTACGTTTAAGTCTAAATACATAGTTGAGTTGTAAACAAGTTTTAAAAAGTTAGGCAACTTTGAAGATCCAATAAGCTTACAGCAGCTATCTAGATCTATCAACTCAAACATTTTGCCAAAATTACGCAGGTTTTAGAACGATTCTTGAACAATCTGAGTACAAAACTTCATACTCATTAGTTATGTGGTAAAAATATGCACGAAAGCACACCATTCTGAGCTTAGACCCGGGTCTTATTATAACTGGAAAATGCCCCTTGGCCCTGACAGACTCTGCTTTTTGACCACCCACTATAAGACCCTGGTCTTATACTCTGAAAAGAAACCCAGTTATAAGACGAGCTTTGTGTCGACGACCAACTCTTTCGGGCAAGAAACTTGCACCGCCGAGTGGATGAGCACGCGCACAGTGGCTTTGCGGCTAAACCCTACACCAACTGTGCCGGTGTCGCGTCAGATTTGGTCCGGGCAATATTTGGTCCGGCCGGACCAACTATGGCACCATATTTGGTCCGGCCGGACCAAATCTGACAATTTTGTGCCAGCAGATTCAGTCCGGGCACCGCAGATATGGTCCGGGTAGATGTAATAATTAAAGATAGGGAGTAAAACCGGTTTGGCTCTTCTGTCAGGCCTCTGATAAGAGGTAGCCAGCGGTCTGGCATCACTGTGCGCTTTGTCGGGGTTGGCTATGGAGGCAGAGCAATACTACGCGCTGGTTGTTTATAATAATTCTGATTCTGTGTACCCAGACTTTGCTTCTGAAAAATTGAGAAGAAAATTAGAAGAGACATTGAAGTCATAGCTGATTCGTTCTCCAAGCTTTATCTCAAACTAGCGGACCAAAATGGCCATTTTGTGGGCCATGGAAGCAAAGAATTGAATGAGATTGTTGAAAATTTGCATTGTAGATGTAGTTTTGATAGAGAAGAACGAATTTGAAGTCCGTTTTGCCCTAGCTCTCTTTCTTTAGAACCCTGTACCTTCCAGAGTATGACAAAACTCAATGTTGCTAAACATAAAATTTAGATACTGAAACATATGTAAAAATACACGCTGAATCTCGTGGTGACATCCATTTTTTGTTTAAAATCGAAAATTCCATTTTTTTTCTGACTCTGAAATATTTAAAGCGAAAAAACTCAAATTTTTTGTCGTAGGAAAAGTCGCTTGAATGGCTTAAAAAGATGCGCCATTTTGTCCTCTTTTGAATGGTGTAAAGATATCTAGGGGTTGGATGGGGTAGACGGGCCACTTTGGCCATCTGAATGCTCAAAAATAGATAATCTATTTTACTTTTTCTCAAAATAAATGCCTTAGGATTAACCAGGATGGATTATTTTTGAGCATTCAGATGGCCAAAGTGGCCCGTCTACCCCATCCAACCCCTAGATATCTTTACACCATTCAAAATGGGACAAAATGGCGCATCTTTTAAGTCATTCAAGAAAGAGAGCTAGGGCAAAACGGCCTTCAAATTCGTTCTTTTCGATCAAAACTACATCTACATGTAAATTTTCAACAATCTCATTCAATTCTTTGCTTCCTCATGGCCCGCAAAATGGCCATTTTGGCCCGCTTTCTCGTGCAGTGACAATTAAACAGGAAATTGTAATACCCGGACCAAATATGCCAGACCCGGACCAAATCTGGCACCATATTTGGTCCGGCCGGACCAAATACGCGGCCGGACCAAATATGGCGTGACACCGGCTAACTACGTATGGGGTTTTCGATCAAGTTTCCGAAATTCCCCAATTTTGGTGCCCTTTGAGCTAGAGGGTTTCCCGTCCAGTCAGTATGTTATGTCCAATGGCAATACTAATCATTCCTGCAAGTTTCAAAATTGAATTGAATAGAATTGTCGGAAAATTAGAATTTCCGTGAACCACACTGATTCTTATTTTCGGCTCATAAACCCAACACGAGTTAGAATTTTCACACTAAACTTGCACAGTGTGTAGCCAGTTTGTTGTTAATTTTGCTGATGATTTGAGCCAAATCGATAAATAACTGAGCGAGAACGAACCGTTTGAATACATTGTGAAAAAGGGTTGCACATTTTTCTATCTACAGTATACTGTGTTTTATGTTCGAAAGGGTTAAGAAGAAATTGAGACCTGTCTATAAAAAGCGTTCCGGATTTGTCCAGCAGACGATGCCAGTCGGTCTTTGAGAAGAGTTTCTCGAAGTAACTGCCCTTCTCTTTGGCCAACGTCCATATGGTGGTTTGGAAGACAGTTCCACCGACATCTAATTTTACTGTTTTTCCGCGCAGATAGTTCACCATGCTGGCAACATTTCTTGCTGCTTCGATTTAACCAAGACGCTGGCGTTTTGCGACTGGAAAAGTTTATGCTACCTTTGACGCTATGCATACGCGATGCAAACGGCTCCTATTAGACTTTTATTGAAAAGTTAGGTTCTGTTTTATTTGTGGCGTGAGATGTTATGTACAGAGGTGGTGCAGATAAAGAGTGGATTTTCACTGGAGACACCTGCTGCTGGTGCTGAGTTTTCCACGCTGCTTTTAGGCTTCAGGTCAGTTTAAACGTAGCCCACAATGACAGGTTGGTTCGCTCTCTGTCTAATTGCATCAGTAATTATCGCCCCAGCCCACTCTGATGAACCGCAACGTGAGTTTTTGTCAAGTCTAGGGATGGGACCGGTATACGGTATTATACGATATCGTACGGTATTTTTATATCATATGATACCGTATAATACCGTATAGTTTTAAACGCTGAATTATTCAATTTTTTAAAAATATTAAATTAAAAAAAAATTTTTATTAAGATCGATTTTGTTTATTAACTGTCGAATGGGACTTACATCACTTTCTGACTGAAATTGTAATATTTTTGGCTGTGATTCCATCTCGCTATTTGGAGCATATTATACGGTATCGAAAACGCTATACGGTATATTTTTATAGCGGTCCCATTCCTAGTCAAGTGAAAGAAAGTTCAATCAGATACGCTGTGCTGTTGGATTGCAGATTGTAGGATGTTTGAAAAATGCGCCACTCGTGCAGGATCGGACACGGACTGGACAATCCTGTGTGGCTGTCACGGCTTATACATGTGTGTGAAGGATTGGAGAAGCAGCAATCCTCATGATTGTGCTTCAAATGAAGAATGCCGTTTTTGCATGCCTTCTTTGGGATAGTTATCGGGGTGCAAGTTATACTTTATAATACAGGGTGTGCCAAAAAAAAACAACCCAGCAGATTTTTCGCTGTAGCAACCGCAAATCTCAACCGATTTGAATGAGTCCTTTTTTAGATGAAAGATAAATAAATTCTTGAAAGATTCGTGTAACGTTTATTAAGATAGCCTGCTTAGTTCCTGAGATATTTGTCCTCAAAGTCAAAACAGAGAGTTTGGCAATGAACAAGAGTGATAAAGAACAAACCAGCAGATTTTTTACTTTTGCAACCATGAATCTCAACCGATTTGAATGAATCCTTTTTTGAATGAGAGACTGATAAATTCTTCAAAGATTGGTGTAATTTTTATTGAGATTCACAGCTTAGTTCTTGAGATATTTGCCCTCTAAGTCGAAACAGATTTTGGCAAAGAACAAGAGCGATTCCGTTGCATTTCATAATAAAGCAGATTCCTACTGCTGGGGTTAATGATACTTTAGTGTTGAAGTAAACCGAGTTTCTGTGTCACCAGTAAAGCCTCCAATAGCCCTCAGCAGTAGCAGGAATCCGTTTTATTACGAAGTGCAGAATAATAAAAACATCCCTCTTGTTCACTGCTAAAATAACTGTTTTGATTTTGAGAGCCAATATCTCAGGAACTAAGCAGAGTAAGTTAATGAAAATTTCAGCAATCTTTTAAGGATTTATTTATCTTTCATTTAAAAAAGGACTCATTCAAATCGGTTAACATTTGCGGTTGCTACAGCGAAAAATCTGCTGGGTTGTTTTTTTTGGCACACCCTGTAGATCAAAATTCAGCAGAGTACGTACAATACATAACATACTGTATGTATGAAATAAAGTTTTTTAATTCTCTTTGAGCATGTGCATAAACAGATCAGACCATAAAAAAGATGCCCCCCGAGACGATTTCACCGACCCCCCTCCGATTTTTCTGGCAAGTAAATTTTCGAGCAAATTTTTGCAATTTTTTACAATACACTCAAAAATTGCCAAAATCGCCTGCAAAACAGCACTTTTTAGCTGTATTTCAGCCCAAATTAGCGATTTTTGGCAATTATTAGCCAAAAAATTGCGATTTTTTCGATTTTTGAGCGTTTTTTAGTGCCCACCCCCCCTCCCCCAAAATTTTGGCTCAGATCCCCCCGGCCGGTGTCACGCCATATTTGGTCCGGCCGCGCATTTGGTCCGGCCGGACCAAACATGGTGCCATATTTGGTCCGGGTCTCGCATATTTGGTCCGGGTCTCGCATATTTGGTCCGGGTATTAGAATTTCCTGTTTAATTCCTATAGGTCGAACAAACAAACAGAGAGTCCCCAAATGTGGGGGATTTTTCCGATTTAGGGGCAAAATTTCGATTTGGGGGTTAGGGGGAAAGTTTGAAGGGTTTTTCAAAATTTATGGTTTTTTAGGGGGGATTCAATCTGGCCCAGAAATTGGTGCAAATCATATAATTTTTAGCATAAAATTTAAAATTCAGGAGGATTTAAACCTTGTCAGGAGTGTCTAGGAAGCTACACGAATCTATTCTGGCTATTTCATACTCCTTTTTAGGTTGATCAAACCAAATTTGCTGCATAACAGTTGAATTGCGCTCTGAGCAATTTATTTGAATAACTTCTCTGAAACTCAAAATTTTTTATCGACAATGAAAGCTACAGTACATACGTTATTTGTTTGGACAGGAAGTAACAAAGTGGGTCAGGGACTCGCTTTGAATAGTTAAAAATATTTATTTCTGTCTCTGGCTCATTTTGACTACAAAAAGTTATAAAGTAAAAAAGGAGAATTAAGCTAAAATTCGAAAACTACATATGGCGTACGGAAAGTGCGTCTTTTGCTAAAAATAACACGTAGACCCTGACAGAAGCCATGTCTACTGTACGCACTGAAAGGCGGATTTCTGAGTGCCTATTTTTCTTCATGTTTTAGTGTTATGGTTATTACAGAAGTTTTTACCAAAGGTTGTGTAGCAACTAGAAGCTCAGTCAGTAGATCATGTGTTCGCGTCGATTATCTAAAAAAACGGTGAATTTGCAAGTGCATGTGCAAGGAGTCAACTGCAAATTCGCTATAATTTTATAACAGCATAGATACGTACCATTCTGCTGCTGCAAAATTGAATTTAGATTTGGGGGGATTTTTTAGGGGGATTTTGTATTTTTAGGGGGATTTTTTTCGTGATTTAGGAATGAAATCCTTTACGCGCTTTCGCAGGACGCGTTTCTGATTTTCAGAAGCAGTCTTTGAGCACAGAATCAAAAATATAAACAACCAGCGCGTTGTATTGCTCTGCCTCCATCCATAGCCAGCCCCGACAAAGCGCACAGTGATGCCAGACCGCTAGCTACCTCTTATCAGAGGCCTGACAGAGCCAAACCGGTTTTACTCCCGACCATTAATTTATTACATCTACCCGGACCATATCTGCGGTGCCCGGACTGAATCTGCTGGCACAAAATTGTCAGATTTGGTCCGGCCGGACCAATTATGGTGCCATATTTGGTCCGGCCGGACCAAATATTGCCCGGACCAAATCTGACGCGACACCGGCGCCAGACCCCCCCAACCCCCCTCCCCCATCGGCGGATGACCTGTTACATGTATGAGTGGGTGTATGTACAAATTTGCACGATGCGCTGTAATCTAATGTAAGTAACTTTTATTTACTTCGACCAGACACAATACTAAGCAGATAAAAGGTACGTAGGACTACTGTATGTACGTACGCAGGTCCAGCTAGAGATGTGCGCTGGCCGGGCCGGCAGGTCGGTCCGAATTTCTAAATATTTCTGTTAAAGTACAGAGCATTTTTGTGTATTTTCTTGCGATTTCAATATTGTTCAATATAATTGTGTTCTTTTAAAGTTATTCTGTAATATTCTGACAAATTAACGAATTTTCAACCTCCTTTTATTCGATTTTTTTTGTTATTTTTAGAAAAATAATGCATAAATCAGTTAAAGATCAAAACTGCGAAGCGAATCTCAATGGAAAACTATAAAAAAGAGCGGGAAAAGTGCTAAATTTGGCTCATCCGATTGTTTAACGAAAAAATCGACCGAATGACAAACAAAATTCGGGCCCGAGCGTATCCCTAATTGTAGGTCCGGCTACCGCCCCGCGTACGTCAGTCAGGCACTTAACGCCGTTTATGGTACCGACACCATATAAGGTGCTACCATATCCCCTTGATACCGACCTATGACATGCTATGTCCTGTCCTCGCGAAAAAAACGAGACATGAGTGAGACATGCATGCCATCAAGGTGGCATGTCTCTTTTAATGAGACAATTTTGATATGGCAGGTGAGACGTCAATTATTTGGTGATGTCCAACTCAAGCATTCTTTCATATTAGAATAAACAATTTCAGGCAGATAGTACTCCAGACCTGGGCTATCAGATGAGCATGAGAAAAGGGTGTATTGAAAACAATTTTTTTCGGACACATCATGCCATGTCTCCTTCGTGTTGTGACATACCTGAAAATATGAAAGGAGTTGAGATTTATGGTATATCTGTAGTTTTTTTGGTGCTTTGAGTGAATTTGTTTCTACTAGCGCCTTAATTTTATGTTTACATCGCTGAAAATATTACAACCATGGGAATGGGTGTTTCAAGTGACATTGTATTTCTGTCTAGGTCATCAGTGATCATCGGCGTCTGTTCTTTCATTCGGCGGCGACGCTGCCACTGACCAGTCCTTGACACAGTGTTGGTCTTAAGAATAGGCTTCTGTCTGGTTAGGTGTGTGACTCTTGAGAACAGTCAGTCGTCTCTATTATCAATATTTTATCCAAGTCCTGATTATGATCGAATGTCTCTGTACATGTCTCGCCCTATGTCTCTCCAACTTTTCACCTTCAAGTATGTCTCAATCTAAGTCTCACCCAAAAAAACACGTCCATCCCCTATGTCTCTGAAAAACATGTCACAATCCATTTACGTCTCACGCATGTCTCACTTGCTGAGACATGCACTGGAGCAAAAGCTCCATGGTCTGCATCAAGGGGATATATGGTGACGGTACCATATAAGGTGCCGGTACCATATATGGTACAGGCACCATATATGGTACCCCCACCTTCGCGTTTTTCCGGTACCGGTACCATATATGGTACCACTCCGTTCAGATTTCGTACCATATATGGTAGTGGTACCATATATGGTGCCGGTACCATATATGGTGACGGTACCCATGGCCATGGGTAGGGGTACCATATATGGTGACGGTACCATATATGGTGCCGGTACCATATATGGTAGTGGTACCATATATGGAACCACCACAGTCGCCGAACGTGGGGGCACCATATATGGTACCGGTACCATATATGGTGACGGTACCATATATGGTGCCGGTATCATATATGGTACCACTACCCTCGGTACCGGTACCATATATGGTACCGGCACCTTATATGGTGTCGGTACCATAAACGGCGTTAAGTGCCTGACTGTACGTACAGTACTCTTTAAAGCCGTTTGACAAGTCGGCAAGGTATTTTCTCTACCTATGTTTTGGCCGTTGGTTCGTCTGGGGTGTGGCATTAGAACGCTTGTATGTCTTTTTCCGAGCTTTTCCGTCAATACCGATCGTTCGTTGGTTTCTTTCCGAGTTCTCTTTTGACAGTTCAGTTGTTGTCGGCTCTTTGCTAACCATTTGGACGTCGGTTTGTTTCCGGTTCAGTCGCCAACGGTCAGCAGGTTTTACCATTGTCAATCAGTCTTATAGAGCATTAAGCTCGAGTTATATCGACAGATTAACTAACACTTTCTTCGTGCAAAGCAATGGTTTTGTGATGTGCTCAAAGCGTTCCAATATCCGGCTAATGTAATTTTGTGCTTCACTGCCTGTAAATTGCTTCTAGAGAGGCCGATCAGTAATCACGTGTGTTTAGCGGTGAATTATCGATTTATTTGTAGATAAGTACACAGGACATACGTAAAAGACAGGTTGACTTGACTTGGGTGGGTACAGTGCATTCCTTTTTCTAGTGCTATTGTTTACACGCAAGCATTGTAAACTGCAAGGTAGGTACACTAGAATCTAGAACTGTTCACATACATACTGTACGTAGCACATCATTCGAACGAAGATGGGGGACCAAGTCAAAAAAAGATCAGGAACTTGGGCTCCAGTAAAAAATTGCTAAAAGGCTGAACTTTCGGCCAAAAGTCGGTTTGAATAAGAAAAGAGTTTAGTCAATTTTAATAAACCAAGAAAGCTAACGAAGCCCTGTTCGTTTAAATCGCTTACGCTTTTCGACGCGAATTTATTGAGTAGATACGGTAGCATGGCAATTTACGGTCCCACCGGGATGAAAGTAAAGACTAACTAACGCGACAATGATGTCGGTGGGTGAAGAATACGCAAACACTTCCCCCTTGGTAGGGCGGCTGATCTGTTTAACTTTATAATTTAACCCCAGTAGTAGGTCTAAAGTTAAGCTAGAGCATGAACTAATGGTTAAATTATATCCTGATTAACTAAGCACAAGCATAAACCTCAATCGGTAGTTGCGGTGTGGGGCGGTACTGTGCAAGTACGAAATTTTCGCAACTTATGCAAGGGTCGTGAATTTGTATAATCTACAGTCGTCTTACGCTAGTAGTCACTTGATTTGATTTCAGGAAAACTTCCGATTACCGGGCTTCGGATAAATTCCCATGGTATAGTAACATTCTTCTGACTGCTTTTTGAAGATCACAAAACATCGGTTACATCTGAAGAGTTTGAGGTCCGGCCGGTGAAGGCTACAAGTTTTGATCTTCGCAGAATTCCACCACTGCAGTTCTTCTCTGCCGTGTAGGGCTTGAGTCACCGCAAAACGTTTGCGAAAAGGTTCTCAGTTTTCGTATGATTATGGCCAACTCCATGTCTACCAGGACGGCCACTCCTCTAGAGGTTACTCCGGCCCGGACGCAGGAAGATTCCTGCACCATTTCGTCAGTCTCATCGACTGACAGACTCAGACTGATGCATTTATAGACGCTCAGAAAGAGCAAGCCAATTGCCAATGCCATGAAGCAGTACGCAAAATAGAGATAGAAATAGTTGTGTTGCATAGTGGTGGTGATTTAGCTAACTAAATTAGGGCAGTTGCCTCTTCTGGACAGCGGCAGTGCCTATAGAAGGACATGAAACACTTGTATAAGGAAAAAGAACATAGACAAACGGCTGAGAGTAGCAAAAAGTAGGCTGTCGGTAAGTACCAGCAGGAGAGATCCATTTAGAGCACCCAATTAAAGAGGACTCTTATATTGAGCAATTAATTGTTAATATCAGTTCTAACTAATGCTACCCATTAAGAGACGGCCAACCCTTGATGGCCTGAAAACATCACTCATGCGCAAAGCTGTCGCCGTTTGCTGTAAACGCTGAACTTCTAGAAACGAGATCCGTAAAAAAACCAGCAGAATTTTCACTTTTGCAACCGTAATCTCAACCGATTTGACTGAATCCTTTTTTGAGCGAAACATAAATTAGGTGTTCTAAGAATGGTGAAATCATTATCAAGATAACTCTGCTTACTTGCTGAGATATTGCCCTCAAAGTCAAAACAGATTTTGGCTGTGAACAAGAGCGATTTTTATTTATTTCGTTGCACTTCATAATAATAAAATAAGGGATCTACAGCTGAGAGCTAATGAGGCTTTGCTGGTGGGTGACACACACGCTCGTTTACAGTAAAATTTTTCATAGGGGAATATCCATGCTGATGGCGGATGAAGAAATATCCCGGTATAGATTTTCCAGAGAAGACTTACTTCGTGACAGACACTGCTCACAAGATTATCATCACAAATCACTGGAAGAATCGTTGTTAGCAGGAGGAGAACAGTTCTCCAAATTCTCATTTTCTTCTTCCTCTCTACTTCTCTCCTTCCCAATCTGATGGAAGCATTTGTGCAGATTGGCGCATAAAATTACAGCCGAACCAATCAAGAGCAGATATGCCACATAAATACACCAACAGCTTTCCTCCATGCAGGTAGGTATGTAGTATGTATCGAAATGGATAGCTCATCTAGAGCGCAAAAATTGCATCTATTGGCGTTATTTGAAATCTGCCCGCCACCCTTGACCATACAGCATGCATTGATGATTTTACATTATTAAACACTCAGCGAAAAATTCCCGCCGCTTTTCAAAAGTGCTCCCAGTGAATGTATTTCTACCCGATTTTGCAAAGAACTTGAAACAAAAGGCAAATCGAAGGCTATATACGCATGTTCATCCACATTGGCGGGACAGGCTCTTGTCGCAGATACTGTTGTTTGGGTATAGGGTTTTCGGGAATCGGTTCGGTATGGGTTGGTATTTTTCGGCATACATGGGAATCGGTTCGGAATGGGTAGGTATTCGCAAAAATACCGGTATACCGGTATTTATTCGGTATTTGCAGAAAAAATTTTACAAAGTCAAAACACTGAATTTCCCATTTACAAGGGCAAGGCCATAGATTTAGTCATTTCGAAGTAAACTAGTATATTCATCAAAAGCAACGGGATTTACAGCTTTTTTAGGAATTTTTTAAAATTATTTTTTAGTTTCACTTGAGTGAAAATCGTTTCCATAAACAATTTTGGCTGAGAGAAATGCTTCCATTCAGTGGCGTATGCAGGATTTCGGAAAGGGGGTGTAAAATTTTGAAAGTCCCTGGTTGGGCCGCTACTAGTGTTTCCGATCAAATTAAAATTAAATAACAAAATTAAATTGTTTTGGCCAAAATCACCAAGTAAATAGCAATTTAATAGCAAATTAAATTTCTCGCGATGACTGTCAAACAAATTAAAATTATATTAAATTTCGTAAAATTGGCCTACAAATTTGATATAAATTTGATATGAATTTGATATAAATTTGCTTGGTTCGGCAGCTTCACTAACCAAAGTCTGGTTACAAAACAAGAAGTTCAGTCCAAAGATGACCTTGTTCATGCCTATAGCAAAGATATCAACTCATTAAATGCTAATTTGTAGACCATTTGTCGCCATCTGAAAAAAGATCAACTAATTTTGGACTGACACGACCCAGGTTTTGAGCTGTCTCCTCAGGAATTGAGTATTGATTTTAGCAAATTTATATTTAATTCATATCAAATAACAAATTTGTATCAAATTAAATTTCAGAATTTGGGTACCAAGCAAATTAATAGCAAGTTATTTTCATCTGAAGGCTGTGCAAGCAATTTAATAGTTATTTAATTTCAAATTAAATTTACTCGGAAACACTAGCCGCTACCCAACCAGGGTAAGAAAATTTAGAAAAATTTGCCTTCAAAAAAGCGTTTAAGACACATTCCAGGCTTAAAATTAACAGAAACTACAAGTTTTGGTAGTTTAAGAGTCGTTCTCTGAACCGATCGAGTTTCAGTATTCAGACCCCAAAATTGAAAGTTTGAGCTAGAGAGCTGTAAGTTGGCACACTAATACATACTTATGAGTTATCTTTCAGCTGCAAAGGATTAGTGGATTTGACTCTCCTGTCCTGAGATATAGCCTTCCGAAAATCGGTCCGCTTAACTATGGGACCAAAATTTCAAAGTCTAATTTCTCGCTTCATACTCGGAATTCGGACCTAAAAATTGGGGGTTTTAGAGTACTTTTAGACTGCTTTAAGAAACTTTCGTCAAATTTTCGTTTTCAGAAAAAAAATTTTTTTTCGCCCCCTTTGCGCCCCCCTAGCTCGTCTGGAACCCCCCCAACCCAGTTTTTTTTATTTCAGAAAAATGTTGCGCTATCAATTACCTACCGTTTGGTGTGAAGCATTGTTTGCTCAGACCCGAAAAACGTGAGAAAATTGAGATCAAACATGTCCCGATCGCAAAATTTTCGCACTTTTCTCAGGTCAAATATTTCCAAGTCCGGTTTTCCACCTACTAGTACGAATTCGGACTTAAAAATTGGGGGTTTTAGAGTACTTTTAGACTGCTTTAAGAAATTTTTGTTAAATTTTCGTTTTCATAAAAAAATTTTTTTTCGCCCCCTTTGCGCCCCCCTAGCTCGTCTGGAACCCCCCCCAACCCAGTTTTTTTTATTTCAGAAAAATGTTGCGCTATCAATTACCTACCGTTTGGTGTGAAGCATTGTTTGCTCAGACCCGAAAAACGTGAGAAAATTGAGGTCAAACATGTCCCGGTCGCAAAATTTTCGCACTTTTCTCAGGTCAAATATTTCCAAGTCCGGTTTTCCACCTACTAGTACGAATTCGGACTTAAAAATTGGTGGTTTTAGAGTACTTTTAGACTGCTTTAAGAAATTTTTGTCAAATTTTCGTTTTCAGAAAAAAAAATTTTTTCGCCCCCTTTGCGCCCCCTAGCTCGTCTGGAACCCCCCCCAACCCAGTTTTTTTTTATTTCAGAAAAATGTTGCGCTATCAATTACCTACCGTTTGGTGTGAAGCATTGTTTGCTCAGACCCGAAAAACGTGAGAAAATTGAGGTCAAACATGTCCCGGTCGCAAAATTTTCGCACTTTTCTCAGGTCAAATATTTCCAAGTCCGGTTTTCCACCTACTAGTACGAATTCGGACTTAAAAATTGGGGGTTTTAGAGTACTTTTAGACTGCTTTAAGAAATTTTTGTCAAATTTTCGTTTTCAGAAAAAAAAATTTTTTGCCCCCTTTTGAGGTAATTGATAGCGCAACATTTTTCTGAAATAAAAAAAACTGGGTTGGGGGTTCCAGACGAGCTAGGGGGGCGCAAAGGGGGCGAAAAAAAAATGTTTTTCTGAAAACGAAAATTTGACAAAAATTTCTTAAAGCAGTCTAAAAGTACTCTAAAACCCCCAATTTTTAAGTCGGAATTCGTACTAGTAGGTGGAAAACCGGACTTGGAAATATTTGACCTGAGAAAAGTGCGAAAATTTTGCGACCGGGACATGTTTGACCTCAATTTTCTCACGTTTTTCGGGTCTGAGCAAACAATGCTTCACACCAAACGGTAGGTAATTGATAGCGCAACATTTTTCTGAAATAAAAAAAACTGGGTTGGGGGGTTCCAGACGAGCTAGGAGGGCGCAAAGGGGGCGAAAAAAAATTTTTTTCTGAAAACGAAAATTTGACAAAAATTTCTTAAAGCAGTCAAAAAGTACTCTAAAACCCCCAATTTTTAAGTCCGAATTCGTACTAGTAGGTGGAAAACCGGACTTGGAAATATTTGACCTGAGAAAAGTGCGAAAATTTTGCGACCGGGACATGTTTGATCTCAATTTTCTCACGTTTTTCGGGTCTGAGCAAACAATGCTTCACACCAAACGGTAGGTAATTGATAGCGCAACATTTTTCTGAAATAAAAAAAACTGGGTTGGGGGGTTCCAGACGAGCTAGGGGGGCGCAAAGGGGGCGAAAAAAATTTTTTTTTCTGAAAACGAAAATTTGACGAAAGTTTCTTAAAGCAGTCTAAAAGTACTCTAAAACCCCCAATTTTTAGGTCCGAATTCCGAGTATGAAGCGAGAAATTCGAGTTTGAAATTTTGGTCCCATAGTTAAGCAGACCGATTTTCGGAAGGCTATATCTCAGGACAGGAGCGTCAGATCCATTAATCCTCTGCAGCTGAAAGATAACTCATAAGTATCTATTAGTGTACCAACTTACAGCTCTCTAGCTCAAAGTTTCAATTTTGGGTCTGAATAGGGCAAAGGACCAAAACGCGATCTGACCAGAGAACGACTCTTAAAGTGGCCTGCTTGGGCTTCAGCCCGACCAGGGCGAGAAAATTTTGAAAATTTAGCCTTCAAAAACGCATTTAAAAGGTATTCTGAGCACAAAATAGACAGTTTTGATACATAGTTTCGCTTATTTTTACAGACTTTCTCTTCCTACCTCCACCGCAAAGGGGGGGTACCCAGCCCACACCCCCTGGATACGCCACTGCGTCCATTGTACTGTAGTTTTGAGGCTTGCTTGTACAGTATGGAGATCCAACAAGCAGTCACAAAATGCGGAGCTATTTTGTTGATTGTGAATGTACTGTACATCAAGTACATTACATAGATAGAGAGTTGATTATTAAGGGGAGCAGTGTGAAGTTGGGCCAAAACTAGACCAACGCTTTCAAATAACAAAGCAAGTTTGGGACAGGGAGGAAGTAGGGTCAGAGGGCTAAAAATCCTTCAAATTGGATATTTTGGATGGGTATCGTAATGGAACGTGTTTCTGCATGCCTTATAATGCAAAATTGCAAAGGAAACATTGTGATCATAGGGAATTTTCGATAAAACTTGCACTAAGCTGGACAAAAAATACCGATTCCCAAATACCTGGGTCAGTGGCGTATTCAGGGGGGTGTAGGGTGTGTACACCCCCCTTTGCGGTGGAGGTAGGAAGAAAAAGTCTGTCAAAAATATAAGAAACTAATGAATTATGTACTAAAACTGTCTATTTTGTGCTCAGAATGCCTTCTAAATGCGTTTTTGAAGGCCAAATTTAAATTTTCTTACCCTGGTTGGGCAGCGGCCCAACCAGGCACTTTCAAAATTTTACACCCCCCTTTCCAAAATCCTGGATACGCCACTGAACTGGGTATTCCCAAAATAATCGGTATACCCGGTAGGGGTATTTATTAAAATACCTGGAATCGGTAGGTATTGAAAGGAAGGTGGAGTCTTTACTATAATGAAACAAGAAATTGGAGGTTTTCCTGCTCATCAAAATTCTCTGCATGATTGTACGAGTCTGAATGACGGTGAATACAGTATCCGAGCTTGTCAGATCGTAAATTAATGGAACGCGGTCCCCGTTAATAGGGAGATCACTACTTGCGCCGATTAGTGTTTTGAGTGTGTACATTTTGGCCATTTTTTGTTCCACAATGGCCACCGTCCTTGAGCTTGTACGAATATTGTTATGTTTATGCTTAATCGATAGGGAATCGTCAATTCTACCTATGTCGGCGGTCTCGAATGCTACGATTGTTTTAGTAAGTGGGGGTTCCGGGGTAAATCGACCGATAATCGATGAAGTAAGGCGATATAACGAGCGCGTAATCTGAGATAGCATGCAGTAATTGGTTGTGGCTGTGCTGGTGCATAAAACAAAAATGTACAAGTCAAAAGTAGTTGTTTGATTCCGGATTTGGTCATATTTATTAAAGATTTACAATTTGGGTGCGCACGTTTTACAGGATTTGTTCGAGATGAAAAAACACGTATCTAAGGTAAAGCTGAATATAGCATGCAGTAATTAGATGTTGGTGTATAAAATAATAATTAGGAGATCGTTAGCAGTCGTTTGAAGCCACATTCAAAATTCTGTGTTCAGAATTTGAAATTCGAGTGATCTCCCCAACGGAGAACGATCACAAATTGCTGTCTCCCTGAAGCCATTCCAAAGTGCGGACTAGAATAGGAGTAAATCGATTCCCGCCATCTGCTATCCGTTTTAAATTTTCATAATAGTCGTCTGATACACAACACAACACACACACTCTCAAACGCACACACACACAACTAGGGCCCGACCGGATACAAATTTCTACCGGATCCGGATCCGGATCCGGATATGCCCATATCCGGTCGGATCCGGATCCGGATATGCCGGATATCATTGATCAACTTAAAAATTTTTACAATGCAATAAACCACATACAGGGTGTCTCAAAAAATGATCACATATCTTTTTACTGCCATTTCCGCAAATTTTGACCAAATAGGCCGAAATTTGGACAATAGGTGCCAAGATTCGGGGAATTTTATGTGTTAAAGTTTGGTGCACTAGGCTTGACTAATTCTCGAGAAATTTAAAAAAAAGTGAAAGTTGGTAATTTCAATAGCGAAAGCCGGTCACCGAAAAAAAAATTATATTACATTATCGCCTAAACTCTAACGATAGCGTTGGAGTTCATGCGTCAATTTTTTGCACACGAATTACCCTGAATTTCTGCGTTTACACTCCAAATTTCATCCAATTCCGACAAAAACTAGGAAAGATTCAGGAAAAGGAAATGTTTCCATTTTTCGCTGACCGGCTTTCACTATTGCAATTACAAAATTTCAGTTTTTTGAAATTTCAAAATTTTCTCGTCCTGCTTGGGCCAGTGCCCAACCAGACCTCTTCAGACTACAATACCTCCTAATTTCTGTTAATACTATACTGAGAATGCTTTCAAAAGCGTTTTTCAAGCTAATTTTGTTCAAATTTTCTCGCCCTGATTGGGCCGTGGCTCAACCAGAGATCTAAGAATTTAATACTTCCTTTTGCAAAATCCTGAGCAAGCCTAAAAGTAAGGGGAAGACAAATAGGGACATATTTATTGTACAGGTAAAAAGGGTTTACGAGAAGCCTTACTCTAAGTGGCAAAGATAAACCACCGGTGATGTACATACAATGTATGTGCAAAGCGATTCCGCACTCTGGTGATATTTTGAGAGTGGGTTTTTAGCATTTTGTGCAGTTAAATAGCGAAAAATATCCTAAAATGACTGGAACTAATCAAATTCTATGTTCAAATACGTAAAAAATCACGTTTTCTCATCTGTGACTGATATCCGGCATATCCGGCAGGTAATATCCGGATCCGGCACCGGATCCGGATCCGGATCCGGATATCCGGTCGGGCCCTACACACAACCACTCGATAACTTGATACTACAAACACTCACACTGAATCACATATTCCTTCATCACTCCCCCTTGGACGAGTTTCGACTGGGCCGCCGCTGTGCCTGACAATCGTGGGAAAGCGAACTGCGGGAACTGCTCCGCCTCTGTTGACTCGGAATCTCGAGTAAGTTGCTCTGCACTGATACCGTGCTGGTTCGATCTCTTGCGCGCGATGTTGCGGCCTTTCCGCGCCCTTGCCTCGATCTGACGACTTGTCAACGGTGAAACAGACTTACCACTCTTCTTGGACCGCGAACTCAAGTGAATCGCCATTCTTCTCCTCCTCTGTCCTCTTCTTCTCATTCTCCTTCTTCTTCCTCTCACTTTTCTCTTTCTCCTTCTCTTCATCCTCTTTCTCCTCTTCACCTTCCATCTTCTTCTCATCACCGTACTCCTCATCATCCTCTTTTTCCTTCTTCCTCTTCCATCTTCCTTTTCTTCTTCTTCCTTCCTTCTACTCCCTACTTCTGTGTTCTCTTCAAATTTCTTCTCTTCTTTCTGCTTCCTCCTTCGCCTCTTTATCCTTCTTCTTTCCACATCTAAGAGAACAGGACCATCCTTCACTGAGCAAACCTCTAATGGAGCAACAATTGAACCATCTTGGACGTCCTGGAGAGCAGACTGGAACAAAGCCGAATTCTTAGTGTCGGCAGAGGCCACATCGTCGGGATCGTCCGCGTGTGCCCCAGAAAGCGCGCAATGAGAAGGTGCTTTGTGCACGATACCAACAGAAACTGAAGTAGATGGCCTTTTGCCAAACAAAGAACATCTGGAGCTCCATCACCCAACTGTGCGTCATCGTTTACTTCTTTCGCCGCCTCTTTCCACTCCTCTGCCTTCCCCACGTCTTGTTTCACTACCACTTGAGCATCCTCGGGAGCCTTTCTGCCTGAAGCAATCTCTTCAGTTGCACAAATCACAAAACACTCGATCACCCAACTCAATATTTATTCCTTCAGTATTTATTCGGTAGGTATTCGCAAAAATACCCATTTTTCGGTATGGGTTCGGTTTACCCAATCAACAGTAGTCGCAGAGTTGGTCATCGGCATAAAGCCCAACCCAGGCCACCAAAAGCCGGTGATGGCGAGTAGGGAAATGGGAACCGACTGGAGCTGCCATTGTACCTCAGCCACAACAGCATCCACGCATGTGTTGAGACAAACAGGGACAGCTAACTCACATCTGGACTGACACAGAGCATGTAGCAAATAGCAAAGGCGGAAAAGGAAGGAAGGGAAGGATGCGGCTACAGCAAAAGCCCATCGAAAAATCCCCGCTCTTTTTCAAAACTGCTCCGAGTCAAGTGAATGTATTTCTTTCCGCGATTTTACAAAATGCATAAACCAGTAAGTGTTGGCAACGTCCGCACCAGAGAATTGCAGTTGCAGGCTCTAGTTTCTCGGGCTATAATTAGTACGGCAGCTTAAAGTGTTCATGGGATTAGTCATTCACACTTGTCGAATATGAACGAATACTGTTGAGAAGTTGAAAAGGTTTGCAGCTCAGTGAAGTCAAGTGGCAGACTGGTACTGTGAACTAAGACCCATACCACCCTGAACACTGGTGTCTGTCTGATCGAAACTGTTGCGACGCCATAGCTTGGCCACCTCACTGGCACATTTGCATAAATTGATTATGGCAGTAGAGAGCATTAGAGCGCCGTAAACCACATAAACGCACCAGCAATAGGCAGGCTCCATTAAATCTGACAGCAAATGATGTCTGCTCTGAACCCGGAATTAATTAAACACCATTTTAGGCCGGCCGTGTTTCATTTTTAGCCCACCTAGGCGACTGGCGCACGCACCTAGTATAAGGCTAACAGAAAACGGTCGATTTTCTCTCTGACAAATGGCAAGGCAACTTTTCCAAAAATGCATAGCTAAATGCGCGTGTTGCCTTGTGAGCTTAGTGCTGTCAATCACACTTCACCTCGTGAATGTGCACAGCACCTAAACTGGCTTAGATGAAAAAGGTTTACAAAACAAGATCCGATTACACAACATATAACAGAACTAGACCCAGGATAAACATTGTGCAGGCAGGCCATCATGTACGTCCTTATACCTATAATTACTTCCTTCTCTATAGTTCCTTTAACAAGCTCCAGCATTATGCAGGAAGCCAAGAGTTCCAAGGTAGGAAACCAAGGAAGAAGCCCAGGCGATTAGATTGTATTCTAGCCTATTCCTCGGCTACTGCCCGGGCCGCCAGGGCCAACACTGAAGGGAGAACCGGGACCTCTGGGTAAAGCCGGAATGCCTGGCCATCCGGGTCCCAAAGGAGAACCGGGACCGAGAGGGGTTCCCGGCATGCCAGGACACTTTGGTCTCAAGGTAAAACTCACTCTTTTTGCATTCTATGCCAAGCCAAGCAACAACATACTGGATAGGGCGAAAAAGGACAGCGCGGGAATATGCTGATCTTAGATGGAAGAAGAAATGCTAGTGAATGTGCAATCTGTCCGCCAGGACTTCCAGGATTAAAAGGAGAATTGGGAGATCCGGGATTTCCCGGCCCACCGGGGCTCAGAGGACCAATCGGTCCACCGGGTACCCCTGGTCTTCCTGGTCTCGATTCCAGTTTGTCGGAAGCAGATCTAATGCGATTGCGGACTGAACGAGGAATTAAGGTAGGCCTCCGTCTGGTCTCTTTTGCAGTTTGAATCAACAAACTCAAACTAATTTGTAACTGAGCTGTGAGTAGGGACATAGAAAAACGGCAAAACATTTTTGTCAATTTTTGACATTCAACAATCGGATTTCGGGCAAAATCAGAAGTGGATTGTTTGGCAAATCTATGCTCTACAGCAAAATTTAACGTAAATTTGATGTGAGCACATTTCAAAAACTACACTTACGTCTTAAGTCTATGACAGAACACTGTTTTTGTCAAAATTGAAATCCGTTCAGGTGACATTGAAAAGGATTTTTTTACCATTCACATTCAAAAGAATTTTAAAAGTGACCAACAATACCAAGCACGTAATCCAGAAATTGCAAAGAGCTAAAACACGAAATTACAGTACTAAAAGGACTTTTGTGGAGAAATTAGAGCATATTTTCGGCAGTTGCCGATTTTCGGTGGTCTTAGCTGAGTGTGCGTAGGTAGGTAAAGGTGTATTTGCCTAGTTGCCAGGGTATGTACAATAGATGCGTCTCCATACATGTAACAGGTCATCCACCTGTGACCGTGACGTATAGGGTAGCAGTTGGTGCCTCGAGGAGCCCAAATTTGTGTGAGGCGGCAGCGTAAAACAATTGCTTAACTCGTGGTCTCGGGCTAAAAATTTAGTTAAGATCGGTTAGATTCCTTGGTATAACTTGAGAAATTGATCTGTGAAGGCTTTGTGAAGTGCAGAGGCATACGAACTTGATTGACTCAGTGCTGTCCACTCTGCGCATTATATTGCACACAGCAGTGAGCATGCTGTGCACTTGATGGTGTTGATCAGTCAAGTTTTGCTCAATCATTTTCCTATAAAGATATCTGACTTATAATTCGAGCGATTCCAACGTCTCCTGAAAGACCAAGCCGACCGTTATGAGCGCCTTCTCGCCACATTCCAAGACCGTCCTCCTGCTGCTCAACCCCGTGTCACTGTCACTTCCGTTGCCCACCGTATACTGTTTCGACCAGTCTGCTAACGACATCTCCTTTGTTCACTGATCTGTCTGCTGAAGTCACCTCCTTCGTGCAACAGTCTGGTCTCTCTTGGCGTAGAGTGCTGGAAGTGTTGATCGGCTGTTGGCCGTACTGAAACCTCTTTGGTACTACAAACAAGGCGACATCACACGTCTCTGTCTTGCTTGTCAGTCAATTTGGTGTCTGCAACAGTTTTGGAGTGTGTTGAGCATTATTATCCAATAACCCAGAAGCAACTCCATAGTGTCTCACACGATTTGGCATTTGGCTTAGGCTAGCAAAAATGCAACTGACCCGTTTCTGGCCATCTTTCTTGACAGCGTAGTTGACCTTCCAATGCACTCACTGTACAACAGCGGGAAAGGATTGAATGACTGCGGCAGCTGCTAAAGTTTTCCTCTATTATTCTTTCTTTCAAATCCAGCTATAAAATCCAGAACGGTGATCGGTTTAGGTGCCCGCACAAAGCTCTTTCCACAAACCTTTCCCCGCACTGCATTAGACTTTTGCCAGGCGTACAGGAGGCAACATTGAAGACAGCAGGAAAAGGCCACTCCCCTAGTTGCCTGTGCGTGCAGCAGTGGCAGACAGTCGGCTCACCCACGGGTGCGTTCTTTCATGCATGTACACAGTACGTTGGCTGTGGCGTGCTCGTCTGGGCTTGCTCGCTCCCAGCCAACACCAAAAAGGTCGGTGGTTTGGTGGGTCCAACAAACCGCAGGCTTCAACACTCAGCGCGACCCCCTCAAAGCACAACTCCACTCACGGTGAGTGAGTTTGTTCGCAAGTTGTCTGTATGTATATGTAGTTGTAGGTAGGCCTATTTCTTTTACAAATTTTAAATTGCAGTTAGTAGTCTCAAAATTTTTCGATTTTGAATAGGTAATCTTGGTGGTGGTTAGTATGTAGTCATCAAAATTTCAAGGTTAGGATATAAAAAGAGACGTTCCATTGTGAGCTTTAGGGCTGTCAGTCACGCCAAGTGAACGTGCATCAGCTCAGCACTAAACTGACTCAGACGAAGAACGTTTACAAAACAGGATCCGATTACTCAACGGAACTAGACTCTCTGCTAGAGTAGAGCTAGACCCAGCATAAACATTGTTCTGTGTAGGCCGCTATGTACGTCCTTATACCAATAATTTCTTGGTTCTCTTTACTTTGTTCAACAACGTCCAGCCGGCTACAAGGACCCAAGGTAGCAAACCAAGGAAACCTTGTTGATACGATGTTAGTCTAACTCTAGTCTATGCCAGGCCCACCAGGGCCGACACTAAAAGGAGAACCGGGACCTCCAGGCAAACCGGGAATGCCTGGCCATCCAGGTCCACCAGGAGAACCCGGTCCCAGAGGGGTTCCCGGCATGCCAGGCAACTTTGGCCCCAAGGTAAAACTTTCATTTTTGCCATCTACCCAGAAACAACACACTTGATAGGGTGAAAAAGGCCAGCGCGGTAATATGCTGATCCTGGACGGAAGAAGAAATGCCAGCGACTGCGCAATGTGTCCTCCAGGACTTCCTGGATCGAAAGGAGAAATGGGAGATCCAGGATTTCCCGGCCCACCGGGGCTAAGGGGACCAAGGGGTCCACCGGGTATAGGCGGCCCTCCTGGTCCCGATCCCAGTTTGTCGGAAGCAGATCTAATGCGATTGCGTGCTGAACGAGGAATTAAGGTAGGCTTCGTTGTGTACTGCGTTTTGACAAAAACGGTGAAAATTGGAATCACCACTAAATTCTGCTTCAAATGGCATCCTATGTGGGTGAATTAATGTACATATTTCGTTGCTCCAACCCTGCCAGACCCATACCAAATACGGTGTAACGCACCAGTGAACAAATTTTCTGGGGGTTCGCTGTGTGAGAACCATGGGGCGCGCTTAGCAAAATACAAAAACGAACAAAGTTCATGATGATGAGGAATGACAAATGCCTGGATGGCAACCCCTATGTGAACATAACTTTTTACAGACAACGCCAAGCCAATTAAAAGTGTTTAACAGTGTTTGTAGCCTTTTTGCTAATTCTATTTATTTTTAAGCATGCTATCTTTTCTCTCAATTGAGACTGGTTTCATCGACAGTTTCTTTTCTCCAGTAATGTCGCATACTGTGCTTTTTTCTCGATTTCTTGTCGGCAGCATGGCTTCTTACCAATGACTTGACATCTCTATGACGTCTCACAGAATCTTTGGTAAAAGCTTCTATAGCTGCCGTGGCTACCGCCACTTTCCGGCGTTCAGCCAGCGCTCTTCTGTATTCTGCTGTAAAAGAGATGATCAGAAACTTCTGGCAAGGCAACTGAATGTGAGCTGTGGTTTAAAAAGTGTGGAAGGATCACTTGAGTGAATGAATAAAAGGCCACTCCATGCGATGCTCCAGAACCAGCCAACCAAGAAAAATGTGATGGTCATGAACTGTGCACCTCCGACCAGTGCATTCACTGCAAAAGTGACTAAACGTCGTGCTTCCTTCACATTGATTCTCGGCTGACCAATGCAGAGAGCCAATAGACCGCTGCTTAGTGTGCCTGCAATCTTTGCATGTTTACAACTTGATTTCCTTTCCTTATATATCTGGCATTCCCCCGTAAATTATGCCCACAGCGTGCCTATGGCGTCAACCACTAATGTTCTGGACTAAAATTACTCCCATGGAGATGTGCTATTCTGCATAAACAAGTTTAATGAAAGCTCTAGAGCCTGAAGCTCAACCTAGCTGCATTTACAGCAACGCTTCAGTGACCGACTGTGGGCATGAACTCAACCAGGATTGGAGAAAACCAAAGGGTTCTACTGGTTGTGGAACATGCCTTCCTGCACACCAACAACCACTGGGCAATGTTCCTGTCAGCCCTGCTGATGTCGGTGGCATCTGCTCGAGTGCTCACCAACCTCGTAGTGACCCTGACCATCTTCAAGCAACCAGCGCTCCGCCGGTCCAAAGACTTTCTGCTCATTGGCTGTTTGGCCTTTTTTGATTTGCTGCATGGCGTTCACCACTTTTGTCTGTTCACCTTTCACTATGGCGTCAGTTACAGTCGTTTGCGCTGTTTGTTCACCGTGCGCAATATATCTCACGTAATTGGCGAGCATGCATCGTACATGATGTTGATGTTGATCAGTGATGATCGGCTGTTGGCCGTACTGAAACCTCTTTGGTACTACAAACAAGACGACATCAGATACGTCTCTGTCTTGCTTGCCAGTCTTTTTGGTGTCAGCACATTGTTGGCAGGTGTTGAGCTCTATTTTCCACTAACCCAGTCAGAAGAGATCATTCCTTATTGTTTAACAACCCGCACTTTTTTGTTTGGTTTCGACCTGCAGAGCTTAATAGATCGTTTCTGGCTCTGGGGTAGTATAGCAGTGTACGGCTTAGTTGTACTAGTCTACAGAAAACACTTGTTGAAACGTCTAAAAACAGTGGGGCCAGACAAAGGACAGCACAGGCCGGCTCAGTGGAAGGAATACAAAGCACGACTGCGTTCGGTCACAATCACCATGGGCTTCTCTGCCCTCTTCACACTGCTCTTGTGCGCTATTCCACTGAGCCTGTGGACCGCTCTGAGAAAGTCCTTTCCCAGCCTTCAGGTCTATGGGTGGGTGTTGCTGGGGCCGATCAGCTGCAACGCAGTGGCCAACCTGTTCCTCTACATCAAGCGACAGCCCGAATTCGTCAAAGCCCTGGTTGCATTGGTCAGGTGGCAGAAGCTGCCTGAGCGTCTAAGCGATTGGTTCGCTGTGAAGCCGTCAACCGTGAGTTCGATTGCTGTTTCGGGAAGACACGCTAGCAAGACGCGATCTCAGGCTTGGACTCAGAATGGTTAGAGGATTCAAGTTGCAATACTTGTGTTTGTTCTACTGTTCTGTGCTATGTTCTATAAAACGGAAGAAAGTTACCCAGTCCTGGCAGCAGAATGTTGAGGCCGAAGCAAAGCACGGCTAGCGGAACAGGAAGAAACGGTATGGCTTCGTGAATTATGTCCACGTCGTTTGTCTCGAGGTCAATCTGAAAATAGCATTGTGGTCTCACAGGAGCCCTTACAAGAAAATTTCTTGGAGAGCAACTAACGATGTCATCAAATCGTATGCGCTTTTCGCCAGCTCTTTCCACGTCATTGTTTGCGTCCAAGTGCAGTGAATGTATCTTTCGCTACAACAGTACGACTCATCAGCAATCAACAAATGTTTCACTGAAGTACAGTACCTGATACTGTTCAACTGGAGTGAGCGGTCTGAGCAGAATGCCCTCTTGTTGACCCAGTTGAATGATTCTGTGAACGTTGAGTCGCAGGAACTTCCATCCAGTCGGTTGTTTTTGTTCATCGCCTACAATTTGTTTTTCTCTTCTTTCTCATGGCGTTACTAATTTATCGGTGTTGGTTGATGAGTAAACTCCAACATCAACAATGCATGATTTTTGCCAAATCATAGCATAAATTTCTCAGCTGCACATCCATGGATCGATTGTCCGGACGGGTCTGTAGCCCCTGCGTTACGCTTGGGCTTTAAGCCGACAACCAACTCTTTGCGACAAGAACTTGTCCCGCTGAGTGGATGAACGTGTGTAGCGTAGGCCCCATAGCAGCTGTGCAGCCAACCCATTACACCAACTGTTTCGGCAACCTAGCTTCACTTACCTATTATACTGATTCCACTTGTATTCGGCTTTGATATTTGATTTCTTGACTCCCGCAGACTTGTTCTTGGAGATGGCATTTACTTTCAAGGCGAGAAATACTTTTGTTAAAAACTGTACATGTAACAACGGAGGGAATCTCAGGGATTATCTAAACCGTCTATGGCCAGACCGGACCGGAATCCTAGAGGCGATTTCTCGACCCCAGCCTTCGTATTTTGCTATTTTAGCTGAACCCAGATTAGCGTTTTAGTGATTTTTAACTGAACACTACGAAAAGCGATTTTTGACACCATACTCCCTCCCTTCTCAAGCATTTGAGCTCAGACCATTGGGCAGGCTCAAACCCTCAAGCCCTCGGCCCTTGACCTGTATAGTTACATGCAAGACAAATAAACGTTCAGCTAAAAAATTCTTAGAACCATTATGGACAAATAGACTGCTACTGCCAAATAGGCTACCCACTTTTCTGGCTAGCCAATTTAAACCGAAAGAACTGTGATTTGCTTTTAGGGCGATGCTGGAAAGCCGGGAGTACCAGGTGCTAGAGTAAGTTCTTAGCTTTTAGTAAACAGACATTACTGTTATTATTCAAATTTAGGGCCCCAAGGGTGATTGTAGCTGTGCATACAGAAAGAAACGAAACGTAGAGACCGATCAGATAACATGCGCAGTAAATGTTTTCTATTTTTGTAATACTGCTTTTCTCAACATTTTCTAGGCAATCGTTGTTGAAAGCGAAGATGAAATCAAGAGCAACTCAGCAGTAAAGCCCGGCACCCTGGCTCTAAGCTCTGACACTGAAAACGTGTTCATTCGCACTAAAAGTGGCTGGAAGTGTATTGTGTGTAACTAGAGAAAACGTTTCGATTCAGTTCTTTTATTTTCCTTCACTGTACAGGATGTAGGCGCAATTAAAAAGTGCGACTTTACATCTATCTAACGTAACTTGTTCTGACTACCAGTGCACTCTTACGAAGTGACGTAATTGTCTTATGAAATTAAACCAAACCGGCTGTAGCTTTCTAAACAGATCTATGTAACAAAAATGGCAATAATAATAAAAATAATGCCTTTTCTCTTCTTTTTCTTGTCGCCAACAGAGGAGGCCAACTCCAGCTGTCACAAACCTATGACAGATTTTCTAAACTGCGCTAGCTTCGTCACCGGCGCAGCAAATAGAATGCTCGTGCGAGAAAGTAGCGAGCTTTATAGGAAGAAAGCTAAAGAATGCTTTAGAAGGTGAGCTAGCTTTCCAACTTTTTTATCAGTGTGAAACACTTGTTTTAGAAATGATTGTGAACCACCGGATTATTCCCAGCCGGTGACCAATCATTTTGTAACAGGAGATGTCAAGAAGAGATTCGATAAAATTCTCAGATTCTTGCAAAACCTGCCGCAGCAACCTGAATTTAAGGCTTGTATGGCTAGCCAGCTAGAAGTATGTCTATGTTCTTACTTCTTGTGCATATGAAACGCCAAAATTCAATTTTCAGGTTTACGCACTGCACATGGTTACGACTTGTATAAAAGTCTACGGCAAAAGTAAAGCAGAAATCCAGGATTTCTCCATGAAATCAATACCCGGATTGAATTCATTCGACGTGGGAATTATGTAGGAATTACAAGAACGTTATTATATTCTTATACAAAAAACCTTTTCAGCAAAACTTTGCTAGAACAACGCTTACTAAATCTCCATTATCAGCTAAATTGCATGCGATGCGACCGGAAAAACCTGGCTGAATTGACTTCGGTGCATGAATGTCTTCAAGGATGGCAGGCGCCAATTTCAAAGACTGTCTGCCGCCGTAGAGACAACTGTATACAAGAAGCAGTTGGTGGCGAAAGATCGTGCCAAACCTATCTCAGCTCAGTTCAGTCAACTATTTGCCAATGCATCTCAAAGGAAGTGAAAACAGGCGGCTGGAAGCTGATGCAACGAAATAGACAGCTAAGGCGTGGCGTGTTCAGCTTATTCAGAGCCGAGTTTAAGAGATGCTACACAGAAGTTGGCCAGTTCTTTCCCAGGGATCAGTTTATGAGCATGAATGAATGTAAGAGTCAGGGATGGATATTTTTCCGAAAAAACCTCGGCCTGTTTTTTTCAGTTTTTTTCCGGTTTTTTTCCGGTTTTTTCCTAAATCGCGGAAAAAAACTCCAGCCCAAGTTCTGAGCATTCTAGCTAGACTGGTTTTCTGATTCCTAACGCTTTCTTGCGCCTTCCCCAGTCTTTTCAGCCAGAAATCCACGTGTTACATAGATATAAATCACGAAACAGGCCTGCAACAGTGCCTGACAGGCTCCATCAATAAATGCAATATGCAAATTTTCTTACAGCAGTTTGCATTTTTGTCTTAACATGCCAAATTTGGTCTTTTCTGTTGTTTTTCTAACAGTTTTAAGTCAGTCTGGCCTATTATACATCGCAAAAGTCCATTTTTTCATAGAAAAATGACATAAATTAGCTATTTTTAGCTTGAGTTTTTTTCCGCGATTTATGTTTTTTTCCGACCCTAGGAAAAAAACCGGTTTTTTTTCGAAAAAAAAAACGGAAAAAACACCGAAAAAAAACACACCTCACATCCCTGGTAAGAGTAAGGAATGTGAGATATGTGTTTTCCAGTGTTTTTTTTCTAAAAAATACCGGTTTTTTTCCTAAGCGTCGGAAAAGCACAATCGTGGAAAACACGCAAGCAAAAATAGCTAATTTAAGTCATTTTTTCAGTAAAAAAATGGATCTTTGCGATTATAATAGGCCAGACCGACTCAAAACTGCTAGAAAAACAACAGAAAAAACCAAATTTGGCATGATAAAACAAAAATGAAAACTGCTGTAAGCAAATTTGCGTAAAGCGAGTATTGCAGTAACCTGTCAGGGACTGTTTCATGCCTGTTTCGTGATTTATATCTATGTAACACGCGTATTTCTGGTCTGATAAGACGCAGAAAGGCGCTAAAAAGCGTTAGGAATCATAAAACCAGGCTAGGATATCCAGAACTTGAGCTGGAGTTTTTTCCGCGATTCCGAAAGAAAACGAAAAAAATGGAAAAACAGTCCGAGGTTTTCATCGGAGTCTGGAAAGAGTCAGTAGAAAATTTACGATAATGCATTTTTATACTTTTTACAGTACTGTCGGATTTTGTAATCTATCGCTACAATCGATTGGAAGTGAGGGTGCCGGCAAAACTGAAGAGAGCGTACGCAATAATCAAGTCACTTTTGGCAGAAGTAATTTCAAACTGGCTGGCAACTTTCTGCGCCCAGTGTGAACGAAATAAAGCGGTCAGGACGTTGCAAAATTCATTTCAAATATTTTTGTTTGGTTTCATTCTAGACAGACAGATTTGACGTAATCAAAGCTAAGAAGGCCAGCGGACAATGCAAAGAGTACGAAAAAGCTAAAAATGAAGAGAGGAGAAAGAACGAAAGAAGAAGAAACAGGAACTGACACTGAAATAGACTAACAAACCAATTTGCTTAAGTTCTGTACAAGATTTCTTATACTTTGTTTGTCATAATCACATCTCCGGAGGTAAAACTTTTCTTGTATACCCGTTAACTTGTCCTGGAATCGCCGCGGAGTGTAGGTTTTCAGCTTCTAATTGAAGCGGTTGTGCTGATTTCACTCCATCAGCAGATTTGTAATAATTTGTTTCTTGTACCAGCCGTTCCGCTTCATGCAAATCTACTCTATAGGCCAGCCCTTCCTTCGCTATAAGCCAGTAGGTCGTCATGTCACCTTTACCCTAAAATTTATTAACTTATTAAATAATACAGGGTCCGCCAAAAAACAACCCAGCAGATTTTTTGCTGTAGCAACCATGAATCTCAACCGATTTGAATGAATCCTTTTTATTTGAATGAAAGATTGACAAATTTTTCAAAGATTGGTGCAATTTTTTTAGATTCACAGTTTAGTTCTTGAGATATTTGCCTTCTAAGTCGAAACAGATTTTGGCGAACAACAAGAGCGATTCCGTTGAATTTCATAATAAGGCAGATTCCTACTGCTGGGGCTAATGATACTTTAGTGTTGAATAAACCGAGTTTCTGTGTCACCAGTAAAGCCTCTAATAAACATAATAATTCTTTTACCTTAACTTCGATCACCCCTCGCCGTATTGTCTCAAACTCTGGTCTGTTCACATGTAAATGATTTCGGGTCGCCTCACTGATGTGGATTCTCATGCCTATAAAAGATTATTCCTGTTTTGTCTTCAATCTCAAAGTTCTCAACCTGCTCCACTAGACTCCATCCTTGATGCCACATTCACTGTGTCGCCAAAAAGGCAGTAATTTGGTCTTTTGCTGCCCACAACCCCAGCCACCACCGGACCTGCAAGCTGGCTTGTCAATCAAACCACTCAAGATAATAAGACTGGGCATGGTTCACCTACCTGTGTGTAATCCAATGCGCATCAGCAGTTGTTCGGCGGGCATGTTGGGGATTTCGAATCTGGCCACCATAGCCAAGATCTCCAACGATATTGTGGCCATCTCGCTGCTGTGGTTGGGTTCATTGACTTTGGGCAGGCCAGACACCACCACAAAAGCATCTCCGATCGTCTCTACTTTGTAGCAGTCGTGCATGTCCAGGATAGCGTCACACTGGATGTACAAGTGGTTCAACAGCGTCACTACCTGTAGAACAGGGATGCGAGGTGTGTTTTTTGCCTGTTTTATAGCCTACAAATAGCTAATTTGCGTCATTTTTCAGTTAAAAAATGGACTTTTGCCTTGTAGAATAGGCCAGATTGACTCAAAACTGTTAGAAAAACAAAAGAAAAGACCAACTTTGGCATGATAAAGCAAAAAGGCATGCTGCCGTAAGAAAATTTGCATATATAGCGTTCATTGATGGCACCTGTCACGCACAGAACTATTTCTATAGCCATTGTACAGTCAGGCACTTAACGCCGTTTATGGTTACGACACCATACATGGTACCGGTACCTAGGGTAGTGGTATCATATATGGTACCCCTACCCATGGCCATGGGTGCCGGTACCATATATGGTACCACTACCATATTACAGTATGGTGCGAAATCTGAACAGAGTGGTACCATGTATGGTACCGGTACCAATGCGAAGGTAGGGGTGTACCATATACAGTAGTGCACAAAAAATGTCCTCTCCACTTTTTCGCGTTCACTATAATCACTCTTTTTCACTCAATTCTTAACGAATTTGAACCAAATTTGGAGGTTAGGTGCCCAATTAGTCCGGCTGCCTGTGTTGCAGTTTTGGCGCAAAAATTCAAATTTTGGCGGAAAATTTAAACGAAAATACGAAAATCATATGGTCTCGGCGTTAAGTGCCTTGTTAAGTAATTGCCAAATTTCATATAGTGTTGAATTTCTCAGGACTGGGTCAAAAGTCCGACGAACCAAACTTTTAACATTCAAAATTTTCCGATTTTTGCGCCTACGTATACATGTGTTTAGGTTTCAAATTTTAGCCAATTTGGTAACAAAATTTGCGAAAATGGCAACAAAATCTCGCGTCTTGGCCATGGGTAGTTTACGCTATCCCGTGTGTCACGGCGGCCCCGGCACCCGTGGAAGCGGTGTGTTTATGGGCTCGAAACCTGTCGAGGCGATGGGAAGTAGTCGACACAAAGCCCAACCCAGGCCATCGAAAGTCAGCAATGGCAAGTAGATAAATGGGAACCAAACCTTAGCTGTCTTGCACACACCGACAGCAAAAAGGGGAGGGTTGTTGTTAAGGAGGCTGCCGGACCTTGTGTCTCTTCCTGCTCTATAGCAGTTGGCTACTCCTAGTCCGAAAGGACTAAAAGTTACAACAACAACAAAAAGAAATGCGTCTATTTTTAGTAGACACCCTGTATCTTGATTTCCAGGCTTGGGCCAGAGAAACATAAACTAAGCCCGTTGAGCATGTTTTGTCTGAGAGAGGCGTATGGTCGGACCTGCAAGGGTGTGCTTTGAGATGCGAGAGCGGTGAATCCGAGTATGTCGCTGAAGAAAACAGTTGCACAGCGGTAGCTTTCCGGCTGCACCTGCTTTCCTTCCAAAATCTGCTGAGCAATGCTGCTGGGCAGTAGTTGGTAGAGGAGATTGCTGGTCTTTCTCTCGTCCAGAAATAACTGTTTCGTCTTGGCCGCTAGCTTCTTCGTGTAGTGCGCGTGCAGTAGGTAATACAGCTGAAACTTGTAAACAACAACTGCATGACGGCGTCCTGGCCATCGGTTGTTTGCGCCATAAAACATGGACTCAATAGTAATACTATTTATATGTAATATCTACCTAGTTGGTTTGCCATACAAGCTTTAAAAATTCCGGGTGCTGAGGATGATTTTGCAAAAAGCTGAGAATTTTGTCGAATCGTTTCTTTACATCTCCTGTTACAAAAAAATTGGTCAATGACTGGGCTGGGTGGGACTAATCCGGTGGTTAACAATTATTTCTAGAATAAGTGCTTTTATAGTGATAAATGAAGTCAGAAAAGCTACATGCCGCGTCGTTGGCTCACTGGTTGGCTCGCTGCCTTTTAAGGCCCCGGCATCTGACGGAACGGTTGTGGGCCGAAGCGACTGAAAGTAGGCGACATACGTAAAGCCCAAGCCAGGCCGGCACGGCACAGTTGGTATAGTGGTTTGGTTTAGGCCGCAAAGCCACTGTGCGCTGTGTACTGGTTCAGCTTATGCAAGTATATTCACTCGGCGGGACAGGTCCATGTCGCAAAGAACATAAAGCCCAACCCAGGCCACCGGAAGCCCGATAAAGTAGGTAAATGGGAACCAAACCGATTCTGCCTAAGTATATGATGACTGCAAAGGTTAAGGATGTTTGTAGGCAGGACACTCCGTTGAAAGGCTTGAAAGGCTCTAATAAGATTGCGGGGTGCCCTGAGCTGTCCGAAAGGAACAGAACAGACCACAGTCGGACAGAACGCATACATATACGGTATGTACGTACCGCAAGAAGAGGGCATAGAATGAGGCAGAAAGCTGCTAGCACAATTGTCAGTAGCAGTTGCAGTGTGTAGTGAGTGTATTTGTCCTGCAGTTGAGTGAGCAACGACTGAGAAATTTCTTCTTCTGCAATGCTCAATAGGTCCATGTATTTTGTCATATCCTGTAGCCAAGACAAGCTTTTGTCTGTGTCTGCCTGAGCTGAAGCGTTGTTTAGAAGGATCTCCTTCTGCATGACAGAGATTCCAGTCAGCAGGTCACTGTTTTTCTGCTCTAACCTTTTCATTGTAGCCTGAACATTTTGGTAGGCCATGCCGCTGTAGCGGAAGAACATGTTTGCTGCTCCTTGTAGCTCTGATAGTAAGCAAAAATATGTGAGAATTTGTTTGGCCGAAAAGGAAACTCACGTTGAAACAGAGCATACTCGTTGATGTCCAGGTATCCAGTGGAGAAATGTTTACTGCCGAGAGCTCTGGTCATTCCTAAGAAAAACCGACCAAAACTAGGCAAAACATACAAACCAAAAAACAAACCGATCTCTTCTTTTCCCAGTATCCACGAAGAGTAGGCGTGTATTTCGCCCCAGAGTTTGCCCTCCCCTAGCCGCTCGAATTCGTTCACTATTTGTTGGACCAACAGCTCAATTGTCGAGTGGAACCAGCTTCAAAAATTACTTTGCTATTTCGCACACACACCCAAGGGTTATACATCTGGATTATTTGTCACGGGCCTACGAATTTGAGGGAGTCAGCTTAAGCTTAGACTGAAATACGTTTGAGTTCAGAAAGAAATGAAAATATCGATAAGAAGGGCATTTTAATGTGGGTTTATACTCACAAGCTCCATCTCCATACTGTGTGTTCCATTGATTGGCAGCACGAAAGCTTGAAGTTGAAAGCCACTTTTTACTTCCTATTCTGCTCATCTTCAACCTGTTCGTGACGCCAATTGAGTGAAAACTCAATATTGTGCTTGTGAATATAAACCCACAATAACCTTTTGTAAATGACCGGGTCTTAAACGTATCGGAAACTTTCTGGCTTTCCAATATGTTCACGGCCTCACTTCCTGATACGTTTGTTGGTCTGGCTTCCCGATAGGTTGTTTTCAGATTGTGTTAGTTTAGTGCGGCAAACTGGCATACTGAAAGTTATTTTTTTATCCATTTCAACTGCAAGCGCTCCCTGAACATGTAAAACATCAAATTTTGAGTTTGTGACTGGTTAAAAACGCGTTTCCGAGGGAGTACTGTTGCTAAGTAAATTATAATTACAATTTTAATTATATTTTTAGAAATTTACTAATACAAGTAAATTATTTGGTAAGTAAATTATAATTTTAATTAACTTAAAAGCGAATTTCTGCCTTAAGTTAATAATTAGTGTAATTTTACTTATATTTTTAGAAATTTACTAATACAAATAAATTGTTTGGTAAGTAAATTATAATTAAATTATATTTCAAATAAATTTACTTAGCAACAGTACGAGGGAGTCCGGAACAGCTTTCCGATACGTTTACCTTCCTTGTTTGCTTTCCGATAGGTTGGCCAACTAAGACATATGGCGTAGGTATATTGCAAAGGGATAATATCCCCTTGGAAACCCGTTTCCAACCAGTCGCAAACTCAAAATTTGTTGTTTTAGATATTCAGGGAAAGCTTGCAGTTGAAATGGTTAAAAAAATAACTTTCAGTATGCCAGTTTACCGCACTAAACCAAGACAATCTGAAAATACCTATCGGAAGCCTGACTGAACGTATCGGTCTGGAACTGAGGCTATGAATATATTCGAAGCCCGAAAGTTTTGGATACATTAAAAACAAGACAAGGTGATTTGCAAAAGAGTATCGGTACTTTCATTTTCTCCGATAGTTTAGTTTACTAGGAAGAGGGGGCTCTCATTGTTCGGCACCTTGTACATGTCTGACAACGATTTTACCTCATTACAAGTGTACAGCTGAGTTTATGTTCATCCACAAGCTCCCTCTTCTCACTGATCGTCAGTCTAAACTGATTTGCATTTCTCAAGCCATTCATGTCCGGCCACGACTCAGGTGCATCCTCCGCCATCTTATCGATGGCTCTGTTGGTTTTGGCCCGATGACTCAGCAAAACCTTGAAGATCTTGATGTAATCGTCGTGCTCTCTGGAATAAGCCTGGTTTTCACTAGTTTACGGCTTCAGTAGGCTGTCTGCATTACTTAGTCAAGTCCAAGAACAGACAGGATGCACTTCTCTCATGCTGCAGACTATTTATTATATCTCTCAACTCCTCAGCCACCGTCAGTCTGTGTCTAAGCGTAGCCGCCACTTGCCGAGCCTTGAAGCCATTGTACAAGCTAACGCTGGATAGCAAGGCGACGGCTAGGAGAGGCAGGACCACTATCAGTCTTACGATCACCACGTTGACGTATTTGTTGCCCTTCAGACACCCCTTGACCACTCGGAACCCAGGCTGCGAGTTGAAGCTGACCCAGGTTTGGGTGGAGGAGCGTCTGCTTCTGGTCCTGGAGATGCTTGAGCCAGGTCGGGAGCTGTAATCCATGAGTGAGTGAATCTGATTGGCACTGCTCCTTCCGATGCACTAATAGGCCCCTTGGAGAGTCTGACTTGGGCAATTGCAGTCTATTGTTTTAGGTAAGGACTAATGGCCAAAGCACAAAGCCTCATTAGAAGCAGCTGGATCCGCTGGCTTGGACAGCTTCCGAACAGATGATTAATGCGGTTCGCTGACATACAGTTGGCTTCAAGTTCTAATTAACATCGCAGCACTTTGACTGTTTATTTGCATTGTAAACAAGTTTTATTGCACTTGCACTTTATAACAGCACTTAACGCCGTTTATGGTACCGACACTAGGTACCGGTACCTTATATGGTGTCGGTACCATAAACAGCGTTAAGTGCATGACTGTATAACTGTATTGTCCTACATTAGGTGCTGCTTTACAGTGATAGGACTAATTTAGGTGCTCGACAGTCGTGGGACTGGGAAGGACCAAAAACACCACCCACTTTGGAAAACGACCAATGATGTAGTACCGTATAGTGCTGTTTATAGTACCCGGGTACTATATGGCACTTAGGGTTTTGCGAAAATAAAAGTGAATCCATTTATAGTACCCGGGTACTATATATGGCACTTAGGGTTTTGCGAAAATAAAAGTGAATCCATTTATAGTACCCGGGTACAATATATGGCACTCTACAAATCTGCTCTATAAGCAACTAACAATAGTATGTGAAATTTCTTGCTAAAATTACGGTCTACTTGTCAAAAATAGGTTCTTTACTTACATCAGAACCTCTATGATTGCATTATCTACTGTTTTTGTTCGCACAAACAATGTTTACCACCAAAAATCCTATAATGTTCGGTCATTTTGTATTTATAACTGCTCACTGTAGAATAAAAATCTGTCTCCATTTATAGTACCCCGGGTACTATAAATAGGGGGTACTATAAACAGCACTATACGGTAGTCAGAGACACTCGTCCATGACGGGATCGCAGGTTGCGAGTGTTCGTGTTGGGACCGAACGGGCAGGGTTTGTTATCGGTGAAAAAGGCACCAAATTCGAATTCCAATAACGTCTCAATGCTCAGTCAGCTCTAGTCATTTTTGTACTACTGTACATATGTCTTTATATATACGTAGTGTTCCGACGAATTATCGGTATGTTCAGCTCAATATCGATCGATACAAGAAAAAATTGCAAAAGCAACCGTAAAGAATCTCTTTTTGCTTATCAGTCAAGCAGAACTGAAACAATCAAAGATCTGATATCAAGTAAGTAGAGAATCGCAGAAAAGGTAGAAATGAAACAATATATTGAGAATTTGGTATGTGGTTAATTGGGGTATTTTTCGATTTTGGATATTTAAAGTTTTAACCCCTAATTCCCAACAATATATTTTAGACCAGAAATTTTGTAAATTTTTGGCCTTTTTGAAGATTTTGTTTGAAAATGATTTTTCAATGAATAAGCTGGGTCCAGCAGCATAAATATTTAGCAGTTTTGTACTTATTCTAATAGGCTTGGTTGCGGACTCACAGGTCATTTATTCAAAAATTGACCTTAAAAACACATTTAAAAAGATGTTCTGGGCATAGAATTAACAGTTTTGCAGGCACCTTTTATGCAGCAATGACTAAATTTTCCCTAACGAGACCCTAAATTCCTTGACTTTTCCATGACTCCGTGACCATTTTTGAATTCCCTGACTTTCTCCTTACTTCCCCGACCTGTAGGAACCTGTGTATTATTAGAGGTACAGTACGCACCAGTCACGGGTGACTAAATGCATAACAGCCATGTACTGTACACATACTTGGCCTTTGGCAACCAAATTTGTCCCCTCCCTCTGGGCGAAATCCAATGAACCTCAGCCTGGCGGGCAGCCCCTACCCTGGCCTGTATGTAGTACGTTTGTTTGCCGTTTATTAGGCTAAATAGATGGCCAATAGTTGTCTTGTCGGGAGCGTGCGCTGTTGCCTAGCAACGACCGACAAATCATAGTGATGGTGGAGAATGCGCAAGTTTGTGCGAAAGAAGGATAAAAGCCGAGCTTCAAGTGGTGCGGCAGAGAGCGACACCGCCCCCGAAGCTCAGCTTTCCTCGCCTTCTCAAGCTGCAGCGGTGGTTCTGTCGCATTCGGACGATTCGGGGGAGATTCACCGATTACGTGACCGGTTCTCTCAGCTGGAAACAGAAAACCGGAAACTCAAACAGACTACACAACGGTTGTTGGACGAAAATCTGGATTTAAAGGTACAGCTCAATATTGCCCTTCAGGTACACGGGTCAACGGGTGCCCAGTCAGTAGTACTGTACCTATGTTATGCCAAATGGGGATTGATCGGCTTTACAAATTTCATTCGAGGCTATACTCTTGGTATTACTAAAAGATCACAGTTAGGTGGACCGCTCTAGCTTTTAGTTTTCGGCACACAGCACCAGCAGGAGTTGTAAGTTTTGCACTAAAATTGTGCAGGTACAATATAGGTATCCAAAGGCATTGAAAATAAATTTTGAGTGATGGGGAAAACTGTCCTTTTCTGTGTTGAACTGCAGTAGGATATCAATAGAAAGCTTGAAATGCACTAAATAAATGGACCAAAATATTATCATATTCTTATTCGTTCTATTTATGTTTAAAAACCCCAACACGCTTTAAGATGCAATTGCATCCTACACGCTTAACGAAAAGCTAATCTTATACCGGCAGCCTTGGCTGCCGGTAATAAGCAATTACAAACTACGCCGCCGATCTCCGCTGTGGGGTAACCAGCAGACTGAAGTGAAAAAAAATAAACCCAAATTTTGGGAGGGGGCTGGGCACTAAAAACTCTAAAATCGGGAAAAAATCGCTATTCTTCGGCTAAAAATCGTTAAAAATCGCAAATTTTTGCTGAAATACAACTAAAAAAAGTGATGCTATACTGGTGATTTTGGCAAATTTTGTGTCTCAAATTACAAAAAGTCGCAAAAATTTGCTCAAAAAATTAGTTGCCAGAAAATCGGAGGGGGTCGAAAAAATCGTGTCCGGGTGGGGGCGGTCACCAATCGCCATCCGGAGGTCTGGCGAACGTTTCAAAATTGCTGGGAGATTCGCATTTATGCTTATAAGGCAATCAGTTCGGTCGCTTTTAAACATATCGTACGTACTTTACGTACGTCGGTCTAGCAGCACTATGGCATTTGTAGTGAAATCGAACGAAAATTTCTCATAATGAAGAGCTTTACGTTTCCAAATCCGACCTTTTCATGCAACAAACAGATCAGTCTAATTCGTAATCAAAATATACACGTAAAATATCCAACAATGCAGAGTAGGCCGTGGATTATGACTTTCATTTTTTCTTCCCTCCTCGGCAGCCCAACGCGTCTTCTCCAGTTTTGCCGGCGCACGGATCGACCGTTACTGGCGGTGCCGGTGCCCCTCCATCAACGATTACTTCCGCCGGACTCTGATTGGCTCCGCAGGCTTCACATTCTCTCTGCAGACTGACGAACAGCGCCGCAAGAAATAACAACAGCTGTACTTTGTTCATTGCTCAGACGCAAGTAGATACAGACAGACAGACAGACAGACAGACACTTGAAGTTAAACGATAGATGACAGGCAAAATGAGAAACAAGTTGGACGGGTCAAAATTGAGCAGATTCGCGGTTGTAAAAGTGTTTTCGGAGATGTCTGACTAGTTTTAAACTCGACTCATAAAGGACGCGCAATTATAGTGACATCTTTTACTGACTCTTCGCTTAGTCAAATACAACAACGTCACAATTTGATTTGTCTACGTTAACCCGTTTGGAACAGGGCAAATTAGAGCCAACCCCGCACGTTTGCAATAATAAAGACCCGCTGTAATTTTATTGCAAGCGCCTCAAAAGGACTAAAAACAGGCTCGATAAGTTTAGTCCCAAAATGTTAACTGGTGCTGCGTTTTTGAGCAGAAAATTATGAATCAGGGTGGTCCACGAAAATTCTAATATTTTCGGTACTTCAAAGAGTATGATTCTGAGACTTGCAGGGATTATTATTCGTACATTGTATTGTCATTGGGCATAACATACTTAAACTCTGTTCCACATTATAGAAACCTTCCCCACCCACAGTCGTTTTGGAAAATCGAGAATATTCAAAATCGTCAATTTACGAGGAGAAATCACAATAGCCGTGTTTTTTAAATTAACCAGATTTAGTGCCAAACGGTTGCTGACTTTAATCACGATACAAAGTCCTCCAGCCAGAATTTTAGAGATAAAAAACGTGAAATTTGCTGGCGAAGGTACGCACACCAGGACATCTTTATTGCAAAATTGGTCAAAGATTTTGGCTGGAATTCACCAAAAATCTAGTAAATTTCCATTTTACTATTAATGCCGTTTAGTAATTATATTCTATTTTTACCTTACTATTGGCTCTTCATTTTACTTTTTACTATCATTTTAGTACTAGTAACATACTATTAGTATTACTAATTTTTGTTTTACTATACTATAACAGTACTTTCAGCTATAGAGCTGCCCAGTCAGTACAGTATACTGTAGCCAGTTGTTTTGTTTATTTTTGCCGAAAATTTGAACCAAATCAATAATAAGGAACTGACCGAGAACGAGCCGTTTGCGTAAAAGTCGAAAAAGGGGTGGAAATTTTTATCTATACTGTACATATGATATAGAGTACATTTTCAGGAGCGTCTGAATGGATATTTACGAAAACCCAAGCAACCTCCAAATGAACCTACTTGGCAAGAATCGAAGAAATTAGTGGAAATGGTAGAGAAGCAGAGAATAACGCCAATTTGGCCTCATAAATATTTAAGAAGGAGCTTTTTCAGGTGACCCAAGAGAACGAGTACCTTCTGAAGCAAATTAAAACAGAGCACGCATACATGCGTCAGTTGAAAAGTACGCATTTGGGAGAAATCGAAAAACTCTCGGAAGAACTTGATGCGTGCCAACTGGAGAGGGACACGTTAGAGCGTAAATTCGACACGCTGAGCGTCGATTTCGATAAATCCAGGTCACAACTCGAGGCTGTATCTACAGGTAACGAACGAAAGCTTTATACCTATCCTACAATGTATGTCTAGTCTAGATGTACTGCTGTTGATTGGGTAGCGAACCGATAACGAAGAATGGGTATTTTTGGGAATAGCTACAGTACCCAATAAATACCTGGCGATTCCATGTTTTTCATCAAAATAATCGGGTACAATGTATACCGATTATTTTGGGAATACCTAGATATTTGGGAATCGGTATTTTTATTCATTTTAGTGTAATCGTTAACTAAAATTCCCCTACAACAAGTTTTCTTTATAATTTTGCTTTTTTGGACATGCAGAAGCTCATTCTACTCGCAATATTCTTCCAAAATATCGAATTTCAAGGCTGTTTGGTTTTCACTGATCCTACCCCCTATCCCAACTTTGCTGTTATCAGAACACGTCAGAGTAGTTTTGGCCTTTCTTCACACTGCTCCTTATTAACCAAATCATTATACTGAAGACCTTCAATGTACAGTACGTAGTTTCAATCAACAAAGTTCACAAAAATACTCACAAAATTCACGCATTTTGTCAGTGTTCGTTAGGTCTCTATGTACATATGTATACTAGCAGGCCTTAAAAATACAGTACAATGGAAGCATTTCTTTTGTAACTCACTTTTTTACATTTCCAACGATTTTCACTCTAGTGAAACTAAAAGTAATTCCGGAACATTTCAGCAAGAATAAATCGGATTGCTTTTAATGAGTTTGCTGACATCTGACCTTGGACATGGAAATTCAGTGTTTTGTCTTTGAAAAACATTTTCAGGAAATACCGAATAAATACCGGCATTGTTTTGAATAGCTACCCATGCCGAAACAGTCCTGGATATGTAAAAAAATACATACCTATCCAAACCGAACCGATTCTTGAAAATCCCATACCCAAACAACAGTACCTACCTAGTAGATGCGATCGTATACAATACAATGTAAACGCTTTTTTATCAAAACAGGTTATTCATGTTCTATCTATTCTAGTCAAGTTACCGTATCTATTTTAACTAGGGTTCCGACGATATATCGATATCGATATCGAAAAGTCGATATATCGACCCTTTTTCCAATATCGATATCGATATCGATATCGCGATATTTCGCATCGATATTTTCGATATTTTTTGGGTGGAAAAGTAGGGCAAAAACAAAACTGACACCAAGTTTATCTCTCTGGAACAGTAAAAAAACAGTTTTTCCTGGACAACTCAGAAATCGATGGTATAGTCAAAACCTAACAGTGGGCATGATAGCTCTCAGTAACATCAATTTCTCGGCATTCTCAGCTTTCAGACAGCAACGCTTAGTTCTTAAATGTCTGCAGCAACACTAAACAGCTGCTCCCGCCGCACACTTCAAGCAGGAGGGCAGAAGCAGACATGGGCTAGCATTTCGGCTGAGGGGGGTAACGCCGGACTGATGGGTGGTCGAAAGGATGGTAAGGAAAAAAGTCCGATTTTTTACTAAAGTCAAGATTTTATCGCTTATTTGTTACTAAAATAAGTTAAAATGCGCTATTCCGTGTGAGCTCTTTATGCCTAATGAGGGTGGAGCATAGGCCTGAGGGGATCAACCTTTTATTGAAGGGCTTAAGAAGGGCCACTACCTTTTCTGCCATTCTCTGCTTAATTGATATCAGATCGCTGATTGCATCAGTACTTGACTGATAAGCAGCGAGAGCATTTTGCTCTTTCAAATTTTCAGATTTTCTTGCGTAACTATAAATATCGATATCGATATCGATCGATATTGAGCTGAAAATATCGATATCGATATCGAATATCGACGAATTTTGATATCGTCGGAACACTAATTTTAACAGCCTATTATATAATTAACAGTACATCTTAAGGTGCGAAAATCAGAGTTTTATCATTCTCCACCTAGAGTTAATTTGCGTCCGGCATGCAACAAAGCCACCAATTGCTGCTTTTTCGTCTTTTAGCCGGAACAATTTGCCCAGGACAATAATTAGAGTCAAAAGTGCTGAGCACGCCAATAAAACTATGAGATAGAGCGGCACAAAAAGTGACATGACAAGTACGGAACGTGTGCCGTTTTGCCGGGCCGACTGCATCCAAACGGCTGACAGCGAAACAATCCATAGTGTCATTTGAGCCTCAAAAATCTGAGTTACTACACTTTCGCAATTTGGCCTCACCTAAAATATAAACCGGCAACCATTATACAGACGGGTATTTGACAACGCATAATACAGTCAGTCACTTAACGCCGTTTATGGTAGCGACATCATGTAGAGGGTGCCAGTACCATATCCACCACAGTCGCCGAACGTGGGCATGTGCTCGCGGCCTGTGGTGGTACCATATTATAGTACCCCTACCTTCGCATTGGTACCCTTACCACTCTGTTCAGATTTCGTACCATATATGGTACCGGCACCCATGAGCATGGGAAGAGGTACCATATATGATGACGGTACCATATCCACCACAGTCGCCGAACGTGGGGAGTACCAGATATGGTTACCGGCAACATATATGGTGACGGTACCATATGTGGTACCACTACCTTAGGTAGCGGTACCATAAACGGCATTAAGTGCCTGACTGTAATAGGTGTTGACATTACGTACATGGTTCGGGTGAATCAAATATACTGTAGTAAAGCTCCGGGCTTCTGTATTAAAGTCCTTTTAGAGGGGCTTCTGTTAGAAGCGGCACGCTATCTTTACGCACCAGAGGCCATTCATATAAACCTAGTGCAACAACGTTTAAAAATTCAAATTCTGTACCCTAACGCGCCCGACCCGACGTGGTCAGTATCACTCCAACAAACAAACAAACAAACAAACAAACAAACAAACAAACAAACAAACAAACAAACAAACAAACAAACAAACAAACAAACAAACAAACAAACAAACAAACAAACAAACAAACAAACAAACAAACAAACAAACAAACAGGTCCGGGCCGGCCAGGGGTAAGGGGTATGAGGTTTCGCCAAGGGAGGGGTCCAACATTTAAAAAAATTCCAAAACGTCTGCAAATGCGTTCTTAGAACGTTTTGATCGGTAAGGAAGCTAAAATTAGCTATTTTAGCTGGCAAATAGCGCTTTAGAGCTAAGAACAGGCAAAAAATGATACAAAGGTGTTTCGAGCCGGGGTAAGCCCTAAGCACCCCTAGAGCATCCCCTAAAAGACTACAACGTTTTTGACCAACACTCGCTTGCATGTCCGAGTCTGACATAGAAATATCTAAAAAAAGTGTATGAACTGTAGCTGTTTGAAAAACAAAACATTGTGAAAGTGAATTTGATACAACGTTCGGATTGAAAAAATGAATTGCGTTGAGTTTTGCTAA
>JASANB010004134.1:0-21515 GCA_030248155.1 Sabatieria punctata
TACTAATAATAGTTTATTCTAATATTAATATATTGAAACAACAGTACACTACTGTAAGCAGCGCGGTTTTAGTTGCGCGGCGCAACTACAATTAATCGATGACACCTAAGCTGACTTTCTCGCGACATGCATGCATGTTAAATCTTTATCTTCTCATTACGTTTTAGTGTTTAAATTATACCTCATTAGGCACTACTTACATTTTGTAGGCATCTTCCGATCTGCTCATCCTCTGCAGGATTTGGTATGGAAGGTGTGCATTTCCTGGAAAACAGTTTACCAAGATTAAGTACACTGATTGCATATCCACTTCCGCCAACATTTAAGAGTTCATATGAGTCTCCAGCTGACTTGAACATAGGGAAGCCAAAATAATTGGGCATTTCTTGTCGCTTGTAGAAAAGAAAGTATCGCAGGTTATCCAACACTGCAAATGTATTGTCATCAGACTTGAACAGCCAGTCGAACTGACCCTTAAAGTGTTCATAGGCAAATTGCAGACCCAGTTTGGTTTTGTTCCACAGGTTCTGGTATGATTCCTGGGTACTCACTGAAAGCAGATAGCCATTTGGTCTCATATGTGCTACAACTCTTGTTGGCAACTCTGGGTCTGCAATAACAAATAGCAAGATATTGCAGTGTCCTCCCCATGTTTGTTGGATAATTCTTAGCTCTTCAGTGTGATTCCTTATTGTTAAAACACAACAAAGAACTCGAACAGTCTTGAATAGTTCGGCAGATAACTCTTGTTTAACTAAAACAAATGTATGTAAAAAACTACATATGTATACAGTGTTGGTGAGAAATAGAACGTCCCAGCCTCTTTTCGAGCTTTCCAAATAATTTCAAATGGCCGCAGTAGTCTACATATATCACTGAAAAAAAACATTATTTTATCATTGGCGGCGATAAACAAAGCAGGACCCAGGTTGTTATGATATAAACTAGGTTGGACAGGCAACGATAGCGTAAAAGATTTGTCACTGCACCTCCATGCATACAGTAGATTTTGACCGCCACATGACAGATGGCAGATGTAACTGACTGTGAATGGCTCAACGCCTCAAAACTTTAAACAGGTCAGCTGCAGTCGATCTACAGTTGCGTCACTTTGAGTCAACCCACAACGACAGTGGTTAGAAATGACGATATTTCATGCTGCACCAAGGATGTTCCGCCACAATTTGGCCCAATGTCAGAATATGAAGATTTAGATCCGAAAAATCAGTCACCTTACTCCATGCATAAATTTAGAAGGCCGTCTGATCGATGGCAGATTCAATTGACGGCGAATGGTTCAATGCCTCAAAAGTTTAAACAAGTCAGTTTCAATCGACCTACATTTGCGTCAGCCATCACTGCGAAACCCACCAGGACAGAGGGTTGAATTGATGATAGTTTTAGCTGCACAAAAATTATGTGCCATCACAATCTGAAAAATTTTAGTCCAATGTCAGCCTACTACATTTGCGTTCATCTCGCTGCAGCCGGCCAGCCTGCATTGGCCAGAAATCTGTCAGCATTGTGCGTGGGGTGGGGCGAGCAGTGTTGTGCCCAGCTCAAATTTCTAAAACTCGGTAAGTATTCAGTAAGTAAATCGAGATTTTTTGAAATTCGGTAAGTACAAGTAAGTACTGGGTTTTTCAAAGAAAACCCGGTAAGTACTTGGTAAACAATTCAGTAAACTCGGTAAAACCTTCATTCAACATTCAGAAATATGTTACAATTTATGTAAAAAGTCTCCTGATATAGCTTTTAGCTACTAAAATATTTAATCGTGGTATGTGCCTTTTCACATTATTTGTGGTACTAATTAGCATGGTTGGAACGCCTTAAAATATGGACACAACACAATACATAGTGACCAGAGAGGCTCTAGTATCTATGTACGTAGCTTTAGATGAAACGTCTGGGAAAAATTTGTAAGTGAAAATTTGTTCTAATTTTCGTCACTTCCTCACAGTTCAGACCGATGCAAAAATTGTCAATCAAAATATACCTAATTGTAGTAGATATAGCTCCTAATAGTCTTCGCGTCCGATTCTAGCAATTCTACCACGCAAACAAAGTTGGATTGCAGCGAAAATCGCAAAAAATTTGCAAAAAATTGTGTTTTTTTGTTGTGAGCAAATTGATAAATGAAACAAAAACTGCATTATTTTCTACACATATGCGACGAGCTACCTATTACAGAAGCCTTTACTCAGTAAACAACTCAGTAAATTACCGAGTACTGAGTTCACCGAATTTTTTTTCTAATTAGGTAATTCAAAATTGAAACTCGGTATTCAGTAAGTAAAATTAAGAAAAAGAAAAAAGTAAAAAGTACTTACTTTAATTCAAAATAACTAAGTACCGAGTAACTTTTACTCAGTAAATTTACTGGGAACAACACTGGGGGCGAGGCCAAGGGGTCATCTCACCCATCCTGCTAAAATTTTATGAGTATAAACTAGAGCACATGCGATGACGATCGGCGCACATTGGAAGAAACCCCCCTAGAACGGGAGCTACACCCCCTCAAAGTTGGGTCTCCAGCAGTTCTTTGGCCAATTTTTGACCTCTAAGGACCCAAATTTAAATGCAAACCGTTCGCGCACTTCTAAGCCGACAGCTTTTGCATGCACAACACCAATCGATAGCTATTCCAAATTACTTTAAATACGATAGTCAAATATTTCCGTTTCATGCCTGGTTAGTGAGATATATCCCGAAATGTACCAAAAAATGCCCAAAATGCACCCTGAATTTTTTACAAATATTCGCCCATATTTCCTGCCAGGTAGGTTCGGAACGCTAAATCTTTCTTCAAAGTTAGTTCCTACCTGCCCAAATATAATCGCACAAACTGGGAAAAATCCGAGGGAGAGCGGGCGTTTCATAGAGCATACAGAGAAAATCGTGCATTTCCAATGCTACTTGATTACTATTAGAACATAGACAGTACAGTAAATTGTGCAAATTCGAACCTTGGACTCTATATCGAGCCACATTATCAGACTTGAAAATTTCTCCAGTCTGTACATCATACATCAGGAAAATTTATCACCCCAGAGTAGATAGTTGAGAATTTTTCTTGCATCTTCTCTCAAGCCGGCAGGCAGTCCATCGATTACATGTTGAAAGTCATCTTTCGGCTGTCTTCTGATAAAGTGCTCCTCGAATCCATTCACGAATCTGGATTATAGGCCATTGGTGTTTTATCATCAAAAAGACCGCAAATTAGGCGAAATTTGTTGGAATGAATGGCCTCCAGGCTGTTGTCTATCAGTATATAGTCCGCATTGCGTTGGCGAAAAGACATGTTGGCAGTTATGATGAGAAAGTTCTTGACAGTATAGAAGCAGGATCGCTCAATAGTATGAAGGGTACTCCCATTCATTATAGCTTTCATTAAGGAAAATCTAGGTTGCATTATTTCTAATCATTCACTTATTGTCACCAACCGTCTGTAGGTCTTTCAACCCAGCAGCCAAACTTGAACATTGTTGTGATGGTGGAATACAGTGAACAGTTTCACAAACGAGTTGTTCTTCTTGCCAACTTTTCGCAGTAGATCATCCGCAACAATAACCACTGTTTCTTCATTGGTCGTTGGAGGTTGGATATCACTGAGATTATGCTCTTGCCGGGTTTCGTTAATGAACTCGCAGTTTAGTGCATTCTGTAGCTCATTATGCAATGGTTGCACGAGTCATAGAAACTAATGACTTTCTTGAGTGTTGGGCGTTTGGGTTTGGTTTGGCCAGTGTCTTCAAGTCCAAAGCTTCTTCTCAGAGTTCTTATTCTGTCTCTCAAGTATAAGTTTCCTCCACCGCGAATTGGATTGAAGTTGGTTTTCAGTCCTTCTGCTGGTGAACTGTGGGATCCAAAAATAACTTTTGACTTCTTGGTACGAGGTTTTGCAAGTATAGTCACCACCAGTGGTTTGTTCGAAAAACTGTTCGAGATTGTAGTGGCCAATTAGAAATAAATTAGCTCTCGTTCTCCAAATCTGTGAATGCAGCAACCCAGTGAGTGCCTTCCAAAACATCTGTATTGAAAATCATGAAGTTCTTTCTATTCGGATCCACCATCTCGTTCAATGTGTTGGATTGTATAGACCACAGAAGAGTGGTTTTGTAATTTTATCGAGTTCACCACAAATTTTGGCTAACTGATGACCGTCCATGATATTGACTCGCGCGCGGTTCAATAAGCATACTATTTCAAGTCGGCGGTGTTATTTGGAAATAGCAACAGTTCCTTCCGAAACATCCAAGGGTTCCAACAATTTTGGATGCTTCCACAGTTGGTGTCAGTGAATTGATTCTCTGTAATATCAACAATGTGACTGCAGCTGACATAAACGATGGACCGTTAGCATTAAGACAGTCTTTGAGCAATTTTGCTTGTTGTTCAATTACAAAGCTTGGAATGCTGAGATCTGAGGGTTCTGTCTGGCCCAGCTTGCATCAGTTACGCATTCTGTTTCCCAATTTGAATCTATTTTTGATGAACTGTTGCAATTCACCTGAACAGTCTGATCAGGAAGTAAGCAATTATGTGTTTGCTAAAGGTTACTCACTAAATATTTTTAGACTGTAAATGCTGTGAAATGTATTCTTGATTCACTCATTGCATTTGACAGCGTTATGTGCACTTTGAAGTTCAAAGAAGTGTTCGTGTCTAACCATAATGACTTCCTCCAATCCCTTTGCAATACTGTATTGGAAAAAAGTGCATTAATTCATTACGGTTTTCTGGATGAAGACTACCCATGGTACATGGTGCCTATTTCCATTTGCAAGAACTCTGTAAACATTGAAATCGAGGAGTTGTTCTGACCAGCCAACTTAAAATGAAGACCTTTCTTGGCAATTGACATTGATGACCGGTTGGCTGCTGAGATGTACTGTATGTATGTTCAGGACTTGAATAGATGCAGACAATAAATACTTTTTTTCTGAGAGCTGCTTAGAAAATCAGCACCGAATTCGACAAGCGAAGAATCTCCTACTGAGTCTAAATAAGCAACAATGTTTTTAAACAAATATACCACAAAAATTTGAATGGTCATAACTCAGAAACCGGTTGCTGTATTGCAAAAATGAGGTCATTTTTAACTCAGCTGGCAGAAGAGCCTCTAAGCAAATGATCAGCTGCCCTGTAGCTCTAGAGAATCATCAACTATCCAGACAACAGTCTGAAAGCGTGCAACAACACTTGTGCCTCACATGCATAAATATACCGGGAAAATTTGAACGCCCATAACTCCCTACCTCGAGGTCGGAGAGCAAAACTGGGGTCATTTTTTAACTCAGCTCGCAAAACTGCATCTGTTAGGTTGATAATAAACGGTCTAGCTGCTTCTACTGATATTTAGCAAAAGTTGGTAAAACTACGGAAGCTCATGTTTGGACATCAATAACTCCCGAACCAGGGCGAATTTGGACAAACCGAGTTCATATTCATAATCAGCGGGAAAAACTGCAGCAGAATAGTGTGTTTGTTTTTCATTCAGCGCACAAAAAATTTTTTGACTGGCTTCAAATTGCAAAACACCATACATGTAACAGGGGGTCTGGGGGGTCTGCCCCCACCCGACTTAGGTCAGACCGCCCGGATGAGGACCCCCCTCCGATTTTTCTGGCAAGTAAATTTTTGAGCAAATTTTTATAATTTTTTACAATTTCAGACACAAAAATTGCCAAAATCGCCTGCAAAACAGCACTTTTTTATCTGTATTTCAGCCCAAATTAGCGTTTGTTGGCGATTTTTAGCCAAAAAAATTGCGATTTTTTCGATTTTTGAGCGTTTATTAGTGCCCAACCCCACTCCCAAAATTTTGGCTCAGACGCCCAACCCCCCTCCCCCTTCGGTGAATACCTGTTACATGTATGCAAACCCCCCCACCCCCAAAAATTTGCCTCCGAAATAGGTTAATTTTGTTTGGCATTTTGTGTTTTATCATTTTAGCGAACATTAGCTTGACGCTGCATATATGGCAGAAGTTACAGCGATTTTTCGGAAAAAAATCGAGTCTGAATTTCGCTAAATTTCGTAGTTTTCGGAGAATATCTCGCTAACCGGGTATGTTCCGGAATCGCTGTGTGCAGCGTCTGAAAGGCAACTGTCAGGGCTATCCAACCATGTGCACGCCTATTCTGAATCTTTAGAAACGAGTGAATGGTGACCGTTTGAATAAATGTCGAGAAAAGGGCCGAAAAGGGGCTACCGACCCAACTTTGGGGGGTACAGCTCCGCTTCTAGGGGGTACTGGTGTTCGAACATGCACCGTTGGTGTTCGTTTGACATCTATTTTAACATATTGCTTGATCATCCTAAGCTGACTTTCTCGCAAAATGCATGTTAAATGCGTTTTTCAGAGCCAATTTTTAAAAACTTCTCACACTTGTTAAAATGTTCTCACTCTGATTGGTCAGGGGAATTTTTGGCTTTGGTCAGGGAATTTTGCTCGAAAAAGCCGCACCAACCCTGTAAAAGATCGAGTCACTAAGTGCTATAGCCATATAAACTCTTAATAAGATGTCAAAGGTCACTGTTGCCATTTAGCATTTTAAGAGCCGGATTTTCTAGGAATCGACTTTTGCTCCTTAACCTCCGGACAAATCTCAACTTTATGTCTCCGATTTGGCTAAAATTTTGTGTTTTGGTATAATTTAATCAAAAAAGATGTTTTATCACCTTCCCGGTCGTTTTTGTGAGACTCAATTTTTCGACCGAACCTCAGATCTCGGCTTATAACTCTGGAGCCAGTGAACGTATAAACTTGCGGATTGCATATTTATAATCACATGAGCGTTCTCTTTCAAACCATGCCCTACATGACCAAATTCGAGACAAAAATTTTTTTTCGAACCCCTCTGGGCCAAATTTGAGCCCCTCAAAGGTATTGACCCCCACTTTTTTATTTCATAAAAATGTAGCGCTATCTATTCACTTTTGATAGCACAAAAAAAATCGAGAAAAAAAATATACATCTAATTGAGTTTTTGGGCCTTGAAAGTTGTCAGGTCGAAAATTTGCCCAATAAAAGATTGCCTTATAATTTGCCTTTGTCAATTTTGAACCGAGTTCAGTGATTTTTTGCACACATATTGCACTCTGTCCCTGGCACATACTGCACAAATCTGACCTTGCTGGCTCTTGCTTGGCGTTAGTTCTATGCTTCTTGGTCACATTTCAAGATACATTAGTTTACAAAGCAAATAGAATTTCCTGATAATCTGCAGTATCTTCCTGATAATTCGACAGTTGCGACTTTGTTACTGTGTCTTTTGCCGTCTTTTAACTAGGTACCTACTACGTACCTACAACTAGACATCTATCTGGCCTGTGTCAAGGTTCGGTAATGACAGAGACAGCATATTTGTGGTTTCGCTGTTTCACTGACAGCATAGTATATGACTGTCCTGGGACAAGCTTAAGTTATAAATACAATGGTAAGAACAGTTGCAGTTTGTTGCTAAGTTGTACTTAAGAAAATTAACCTACATGAGTTCGTATTTAGAAAGAGGAGCAATAGCCACGCTAAAGTTTGTTGCTGCTGCATACAACATGAACCCATGAGAGTGTTTAGAAACAAGTAATACTCAGATTCAATTAGCTAAAGTGATGCAGCAAGCATGCAAGTTGTCTGGAAAGCCATGCACTGACTTTGTTGCTAGTGATCATGTTCAAGGCAGCATTATAGCAGCATTTCATGCTGGAAACTCAACCAGTTGCTTTCAACATAGCATGGAATTCCGTTGAATTGGTGGAAAGGTTAACAAACTGTTTGTTGATGCTCTGAACACTGTATGGCCACCTCTGAAAAAGCAGTTATACCACACAACAATTGAATTCCCACTATCTAGTATAACTTTCACTGGTCACTCATTTGGAGGTGCTCTAGCACTTATTGCATAATCTGACTTTGCATTTACTATACCTGTATTGCAACAAAGAATTTCGCTCTACACCTATGGGCAGCCAAGGGTTGGTAACTTTGAATTCGCAAAACAGTTCTTTCTCCATGTTCCTCATGCTTGGTGTGTCGTGAAGGCCAATGATTTCATGGCTAACTTTCCAGACTGCGATGGAAGTAACAGTTGTAGTATTTTCTGTGTTTGTCTATTAGAATGAAATTTTAGGTGCAGCAGTTGAGTGCACAGCATCATCCACTGATGCTTACTATCACAGTGCTCTTGAAGTGAGTAACCTAAGTTAAGACTTGGTTGTGTATTTATTACCTGGCTTTAGGTACAATATGCACATACTATGCCATTGACAGTGGAGTTATCTAAACCAGTTATTACTTATGAAATCTGCAACAGTTATCCTCTGTTTGAAGACCAAAAATGCTCAGTAAGCAAGACTACTAGTCCATGTTTGTCAATTATTGGTGCACCTGTAGCTTGTCTATTAGCTTGGTTCGGCTGGTGCTAGCATTGAAGAACAACAACAATAACAACTTTATACAACGCACATGTACACCAGAGCAAGCCAGTGATAACCCAATAGGGTTACATGCGAGGTAAATCACTTAGGCAAACCGGCCTTACTCTTTTACTTTTGTGGCCAAAAACACTTTCAATCGATCTCAGTACAGCAGTTACCTCCGATCCGATGTGCGGGGGGGCCTTTACGGCCCTACGCTCAGACCTTGCGATTTACATATGCAGCGGTTACATATTCAACTATAAGTTTATTGTTCGTACCCAGGCCAGTGACCAGGAGTGTCAATCAATACATACAGTTTTGATCATACATGTAAACAGGTCATCCGCCGAAGGGGGAGGGGGGCTGGGGGGTCTGGCGCCGGCCGGGGGGGGGGGGGGTCTGAGCCAAATTTTGGCAGGGTGTTGGGCACTAAAAAACGCTCAGAAATCGAAAAAAATCGCAATTTTTGGGTTAAAAATCGCTAATTTGGGCTGAAATACAGCTAAAAAGTGCTGTTTTACAGGCGATTTTGGCAATTTTTGTGTCTGAAATTGCAAAAAATAGCAAAAATTTGCTCAAAAAATTACTTGCCAGAAAAATCGGAGGGCGGAGGGTCGGAAAAATCGTCTCGGAGGGGGCCATCTGGGGGGGGCTCGCCTAAGTCGGGTGGGGGCAGACCCCCAGACCCCCTGTTACATGTACAATGTATGCTTTTACACCACAAATATGCTGTCTCTGTCGTTACCGAACCTTGACACAGGCCAGATAGATGTCTAGTTGTGGGTACGTAGTAGGTACCTAGTGAAAAGACAGCAAAAAACACAGTAACAAAGTCGCAACTGTCGAATTATCAGGAAGATACTGCAGATTATCAGGAAATTCTATTTGCTTTGTAAACTAATCATACATGTAACAGCTCCGGGCCGACCTGGGGGGAGGGGGGTAGGGGGGGTTCCTCAGGTGGGGGGTCGAGGGGGGGTTTCGCCCAGTTGGGGGGTCCCAAGTTTCAAAAAGCTCCAAAACGCCTAGAAATGCGTTTTTAGCACGTTTTTTTCAGTAAGGACGCTAAAAATCGCTATTTTAAGCTGCCACATAGCGTTTTAAAGCTAAAAACAAGCAAAAAATGACAAAAAGAGCTTCCAAAAACACCGATTTTTCTTAAATATCAGCAGTGGAATCGCCAAATTCCGTTTCCAAAGGCTTTTCAAGTGAATTTTAGGCTAAAAATTAGTGATTTCTGACCCAGTTTGTTAATACTGGAGCCACTACCACCACTTGTATTTTTTGGTCGGGGGGTCCCTTAACCTGTCTCGGGGGGGTGAGGGGGGGTTTGGCCTTTCCAGCAGGGGGGGGTAACCCCCCAAACCCCCCTAGTACATGTATGAAACTAATGTATCTTGAAATGTGACCAAGAAGCGTAGAACTGGCGCCAAGCAAGAGCCAGCAAGGTCACATTTGTGCAGTATGTGCCAGGGACACAGTGCAATATGTGTGCAAAAAATCACTGAACTCGGTTCAAAATTGACAAAGATATGCTCTATACAAGGCAATCTTTTGTTGGGCAAATTTTCGACCTGACAACTTTCAAGGCCCAAAAACTCAATTAGACGTATATTTTTTTTCTCGATTTTTTTGTGCTATCAAAAGTGAATAGATAGCGCTACATTTTTATGAAATAAAAAAATGGGGGTCAATACCTTTGAGGGGGTCAAATTTGGCCCAGAAGGGGTTCGAAAAAAAATTTTTGTCTCGAATTTGATCATGTAGGGCATCGTTTGAAAGAGAACGCTCATGTCATTATAAATATGCAATCCGCAAGTTTATACGTTCACTGGTTCCAGAGTTATAAGCCGAGATCTGAGATTCGGTCGAAAAATTGGGTCTCACAAAAACGACCGGGAAGGAGATAAAACATCTTTTTAGGTTAAATTATACCAAAATACAAAATTTTAGCCAAATCGGAGACATAAAGTTGAGATTTGTCCGGGAAGAGTCGACCCTTAGAAAAACCGGCTCTTAATAATTGGAAAGCACTTACTTCTCACGGTAGTTACCTTCTCTAATCTAAACGTTGATCTAAGTGAAATTGAGAAAATGTAAGTCAAATGGCTCAAGTCGAGACTACATGTACATGTACTGTACGTCAAAACAATGGCCACTTCAGTGATTTCTGCACTTCAAAAAATTACGTAATGAAGTCGCCAACCCCCCTCCACCACCATAATGATTAGTAATCTTTTGGCGAACCCCCCTCCCCCTCATGCGATTACATAATTTTTGCACGCTCCCTAAGGCACAATATCTCTTGGACGCAGAAATTTTTTGCGTGCCAGGCCATAGGGACATGCAATCACGAAAATTTGGGGCAAATGCCTGCATAACAGCCGCGCTCAAAGCGTGACTACAAAATGGTAATCACGCAGTGAATGTTATTGCATTCACTTAAATTTTCAAAAAAGCGTGATTGACTGTGACTGACCAATCACGCATTCCCTGTCTTTATTCAGGGTGGACTTTTCCGCTCTGATTTTAGCCTTAACAGCACGATCATAAGCGTCCGACGCTAAACATAAAGATACTGTAAGAGAACCACACCTATTTTATCTTATTTATCTCATCGGCAGCAAGAAAACGGAAAAGAAGGGAAGAATGAAGTAGTTGTTTGGAAGGCAGATTAAGAGAATCAAGAGAAACACAACTTTTTTTTCTTAGCTAACTGAGCAGCAGCTAAATAAACTGTCAAAAACACCTGACTGCTTACCTGCATATTTTTTACGCCATGTTGCCACTGGAATTGCTCATCCAATTTACTTATTGTTTAAGAAATCTTTGTTACGAATTACCGGATGATTGGAAAACTGCTTTGGTATGTCCAATATTTATGAAAGGGTTAAATTCTCAACCTTCTAACTACCGACCCGTTTCGTTGACATCATACGTTTGCAAAGTTTTAGAGAGACTAGTGCGGAAGGCCCTATTAGGCTTTTTCTCAAACACTATCTGGGGCTCAACATGGGTTTAGGTCTAATAGGTCCACAGTTTCGCAAATAATCAAGTGTTTAAATGACTGGATAAATTCTTTGGATAAACGCTATGATGTTGATGTCATTTATTTAGATTTTGCTAAAGTATTTGACTCGGTTTTATATCAAAAGTTATTGTTTAAACTGGAACAATATGGGGCAGCTGGGAACCTTTTACAATGGATTAAATCCTTTTTAACAGAGAGAACTCAAAACGTTTATGTAAATGCCACAGTGTCAAACTCTGTACCAGTTATTAGCTCTGTCCCACAGGGTACTGTCCTTGGTCCAATTCTTTTTCTAATTTATATCGATGGTATCATAGATAATGTTCTTGGCTGAAATTATTTGCAGATGATGTTAAGCTATACAAAACACTGGTAAACCCTGTAACTGATCCTGGTATACTGCAACAAGACTTGGAAATAGTATTTGAGTTGTCTAGAAAGTGGCAGCTAAGTTTATCGGAACCTAAATACCAGGTTCTTCACATCTTAAACAGGCAACACAAAAATGATTTCGAGTATTCTATAAACAACAAAAATCTACATTCACTTCAACTGATTAAAGATTTAGGGTTTTACATGCCAAAAAATCAGAAATTCTCTGAACATTGTCAGCGGATATCGGCAAAAGCTATGCAAATATCAGGTTTAATCTTTAGAGTGTTTCATGCATGACAAAGCGACATCTTACTGAGGGCCTATAAAACTTACGTTCGTCCAATAGTGGAATCAGGATCACTTGTTTGGAATCCATGTCTATGTAAAGATATTGATGCCATTGAAAAGGTACAAAGATATTTTACAAGGAGATTATTTTATAGATGTGGCTGGTCAGAGAGACCATATTTAGAATGTATTACAATACTGAAACTTGAAACGTTAGAAAAACGAAGGGTATAAACAGATTTAATACTATGTTACAAGATACTGTAAAAATGGACTAATTGATTTAAACCATGGCGATTTCTTTGAGTTAAATCAGCGAAAATCGCGTGGACATTCACAGATGATGAAAGTCCAGAGCAGTCATATCAACGTGAAGAAGCATTTCTTTGCAAATAGAGTAGTGAACCATTGGAATTTGTTAACGGAAGAGCAGGTCGCTCGTTCAGTGGGTGTATTTAAAGATAAACTAACAATTAGTAATCGAGGATTGCGGTTTGTGTAAGTGCACTGCCAGCTACTGTGGGAAACATATATGTTTTATGTATATGTTTTAAAACATAAATATGTTTGTTTTTGGGAAAACATATATGTCTATGTTTCTCAATATGTTTGCATGTCAAATATGTTTTGTATTTATATGTTTCCCCTCCCACGAGTGGGGGCGTCCCCGCCGCGGAGGGGGGAGTAAGGCAGGCTTGGTTTGCCCTGCAAGCCAAAGCTGCTTTACTGCTAACGCCCACTCACCCTTTATTCTAAAACAAATCAATAACCTTTCATACCAACTTACCATATATATACTATCCCTTATCTCGTCATCACACAGGATATGATCAAAGCCACTGGGGACTTACCTTCCGGGGTATGTGGTGTGCAGTTACCTTCTGCATAAACTGTCCCAGCAACCTCACAAGGGTCGCCGCAAGCCCCTTTCAACATTCGCTACATTGATGTATGGTATAGAGTGCTGAAGATCTTGCAGCCATGCTTGCCTCATCACATCCTGAGTGAATGACTACCTTCCCCCCTACATAGTTTATCTCTTTCAGCTGAAAGATGCCTTCTAGTTTGAATATTATCACCTGGAATTGTTCCAGTCTTCGCCATAGGGCCATTGAGCTTCAACATCGACTCAAAGAATGGAATATCGATGTGGCTTTTCTCCAGGAAGTACGACTGCCTGACCAGCGGCTCCCCCGATTCCCTGGATATCAAACCTTTCACCTCCCCCATATGGCACAGTCTGGTGGTGGACTGGTTACTTTGATCAAGCTTGCTCACCCAGCTGAGGCCACCCCCCTTGATGCCGAAGCAGGACTATTAGGCGATGCCGATTACGCGAGGCCGATTAGGCGAGGCCGATTAGGCGATTTAGCGGTACTATTAGGCGACATTACTATTAGGCGACAGGAATAATTTTTTTCTATAAGTCCGTATGGCTACATAGGGTACCACTAAAACATAGCGCAACAATACAAACAGCATAACAGCAATTAAAACAAAGCGTAACAAAATAGCAAACCAATTTCAAGGATTCATTTAAAAAATAAATGCAACACCACGGATGGATAAATTCCAACTCACGGAGCACTCATTAATAGAGTAAAAAACATTTCTGCATATGTCGCCATACATGGGCCGCGGGGGGGTCCGGGCGGGGTTTGCCCACACCCCAACTTGGGCTCTACCCCCCAAACAACCCCACCCACCCACCCACCTGAAGCCGACCCCACACATCAAAATCGCCGCGGCTCCCAAACCGGCAGGCCCATACATGGGCCGCGGGGGGTCCGGGGGTTTGTCCACCCCCCAACTTGGGCTCGACCCCCCCAAGCGACCCACGCAGGCTGGAGAATAGGGGCAAATGCCAGAATCTGAGTTAGAAACAGTCAGGGCAGGTGGCTTGTTTAGGTATAAGTTAACGAGTTACAAGATAAACGAGACATGATTTTAGTGCCACTTAGGACAGTGCACAGTTAAAAATAGCGCATTTACAGTAGGCTTACAGCTGAACATTGACCCTTGACTGATTCCGAAGGGCCGCCTAATTGGTACTATTATCTATTAATGTTTTTTGTCGCCTAATAGTACCATCGCCTAATCGGCGTCGCCTAATCGGCATCGCCTAATAGTAGCGTACCGCCTTGATGCAGTTGGTGAGGACCTTACAGAGTACCAGATCGTGAAACTCTATTTCCAAACCCACACTTTCCACCTTGTGAATGTCTACAACCCCCCATCTAACAAGCACTTTGACCCTAACTTTCTACATGCTCTGGGGCCCAACATCATTCTTGGTGGTGACTTCAACGCCCACCACCCTCTGTGGGATTCGTGTGGTTCCAACCTGGCTGGACACATGCTTCATGACCTCTCCACTTCCCACCAGTTCTCGCTCCTCCTCGATTCCCCAGTGGAACCAACCTTATTGCACCGAGGAACTGGAACCACCACTCGCCCGGATCACTTCTTACTATCCCATCGTTTTCCAGCCCGATGGACTCTCCAGGTATTGGATCACCTGGGTAGTGACCACTCCATGCTTCTCCTCCAGCTCTCTGTGGATGGGAACTATGGCCCTCGCCCTTGGTTGCGGAAAACTTCCTCCTGGTCCTGGAAGAAGGCTAACTGGAACAAATATCAGGAGCTGACTAACTCCCTCTCCACCATCCCGTTTGACACTCTAAATCTAGACGCTGCAGTTCACATGGTTACCAAGAAGATCCGAGATGCCATGAAAGCCTCCATCCCTCGGGGCTTCCGCCACCAGTACAAACCGTATTGGTCTCAACAGCTCACTTATCTTACCCAAATGCGACAGAAGATGCGCAGGTGAGCAGCCCGTCAGCCCACACCCACCAACCGCATTGCTGCCAATCGCTGGAATAGTATCTGTCAGAGACATATCCGTTCTGCGTCAAAGCAGCACTGGAAGTCCTTTTGCTCCTCCAAGCTCTCTGACAAGGTACTTTGGCGCATCTCTCACTCTCTTCTGGGACATCGTGGCCCCCAGATTCAGGGCCCCATACATGTTGGAAACAAGATCCTGACCTCTGCTATCAAGAAAGCAGATGCCTTTGCCCACTTCTTCGAACATCGTGATCTGGTTCAGAGGTTCCATTCAGACACCCAGAATAAAGTTCTCAAGCGCTCTCTGCAGCGAGATTTCCAGCAGTACCGCTCCTCTCTCCGCAACCTCCCGCTGTCTACAGATCTGTTTGGAGCTGATTTCTCCCTTGCAGAACTCCAAGCTGCCCTCTCTCAGATCCAGCCCCAGAAAGCGCCTGGCCCAGATGGAGTTCCCAGTACCGTCCTGTGTAAGCTATCCACACCAGGGCTAGAAGGAATTCTCCGGCTCTTCAACAAGTCCTGGCGCCTTGGGCAGGTCCCTTCCTCTTGGAAAAAATCCGAAATCATTCCCATCCATAAGACAGGGAAGCCTTCTACTCTCCTGTCCTCCTACCGTCCCAACTCTCTCACAAGCTGCCTCTGTAAATGGATGGAACGCATGATTGCTGCCCGCTTATCCTTCTGGCTTGATCAGAATCACAAGCTTTCTGTCACCCAGGCTGGATTCCGCAAGCATTATGACACCACTGATCAGCTTCTCCGATTACAGCAAAGTGTTGAACTTGGCTTCCAGCGCAAGCATCACACCCTAGCGGTCTTCGTTGACCTCACCCGAGCCTATGACTCTGTCTGGCTGCATGGCCTCCTCCACAAGATCTGCCAGCTTGGACTCCGTGGTCAAATGCTCTGCTGGTTGCAGAGCTCCCTACTGGATCGCCAAATTCGAACCCGAATAAACACGGTCTTCTCTAATTTCCGAACTACAACCATTGGGGTACCACAAGGAGCTGTCCTACCTCCTCTCCTATTTGTGCTCTATATTGATGACCTGATCGCGGCCCTTCCCCCACACTGTCAGATTGCGTTGTATGCTGACGACCTTGCCATCTGGTCTACTCATCCGAACTTTCATACCTTGGAAGCCCGGGTCAACACTGCCCTCACGGCACTTCAGTGATGGACCGAAAAATGGCACTTGATCGTAAACATACAAAAAACGTTTGCGCTTCTCTTCTCTCTGGCCAGATCTGACACCCTCCTCACCCACCCCATTCACCTCCTATATGACAACCAGCCGATTCCCATCCAAGATCAGGTCACATATCTGGGAGTCATTCTCGATCGGAAACTGTCATGGAAACAGCACATTCATGCCATCTGTCAACGAGCCAACCAACGACTGGGTGTATTGCGTCAACTCTTTGGTACATCCTGGGGACTCCAGCGTATGCAACTCAGACAGCTCGATACTTCCTTTGTGCGACCTATTCTTGAATACGCTTCCCCCGTTTGGACTCCCAACCTGAGCCAGGCGCAATCCTCCAAGTTAGAACAGGTCCAGTCTGCTGCTTTACATCTTGTCACTGGCACTGCGCGATGTACCAGTGTCGACGCTATGCAAATCGAGGCAAACGTTCCACCCCTCTCCCTGAGGCGGTCCCAGTCTGTTCTACAGAAGCACGAAAAAGTCCGGAGATTGCCAGACTCACATGGCCTTAAATAGGGCCCGACTGGATACAAATTTCTACCGGATCCGGATCCGGATCCGGATATGCCCATATCCGGCCGGATCCGGATCCGGATATGCCGGATATCATTGATCAACTTAAAATTCTGCACCTCGTAATAAAACGGATTCCTGCTACTGTTAAGGGCTCTTGGAGGCTTTACTGGTGACACAGAAACTCGGTTTACTTCAACACTAAAGTATCATTAGCCCTAGCAGTAGGAATCTTTACCCTGCTTTATTATGAAATGCAACGGAATCGCTCTTGTTCTTTGCCAAAATCTGTTTCGACTTAGAAGGCAAATATCTCAAGAACAAAACTGTGAACCTCAATAAAAATTGCACCAATCTTTGAAGAATTTATCAGTCTTTCATTCAAAAAAGGATTCATTCAAATCAGTTCAGATTCCTGGTTGCAAAAGTAGAAAATCTGCCCGGTTCTTCTTTATCACTCTTGTTCATTGCCAAAATCTCTGTTTTGACTTTGAGGACAAATATCTCAGGAACTAAGTAGCTATCTTAATAAACGGTTCATCAGTCTTTCAAGAATTTATTTATCTTTCAGTTAAAAAAGGATTCATTCAAATCGGTTGAGATTTGCGGTTGCTACAGCAAAAACTCTGCTGGGTTGTTTTTTTTGGCACACCCTGTATATAAATTGGGTCCCCAATCGACCTTTCAGCTGTCTTGAGCTTAAGATAAGCTTACCAAATACCAGGAACAAAGCTATTTTTATGTACAGTGTTAGAAACATCGTTTTTCCAATTTGCCCGCTTTTTTACATTTTAAATACGCTTTTAAATTTTCAAACAAAGGTGACTTTTGCACATTCGTTCGTGTTTTTTTCTTGTCTTAGTTTTTAAAAAATATCTCATTCTGTTTTAAAAAAATACCAAATGTTCAGCATTGGAATTCTATTAAGCATTGAATTCTGTCTGTCTGTTTTCAGAAATATCTATTAGAAAAGGCAATTTTTTCACAGAAAAAAATGAACAGGTTTCCGGTTATTATTTTTGCAAAGCATTTCTGTGACTGATTGTTCAATTGGCAAAAATTTGCAGTAGTATCGAATTTCTGACGTTTGGTACCTGACTACAAATTGACTACAAACTAAAACTACATATTTCTTGAACCTGAATTTGACAACTACAAACTAAGACTACAAATTATTTTCGCGAAAATTTTTAACTACAAACTAAGACTACAAATTGAAATTCTCTGAGGAAATAGGTCTAGCCATAACTCGCTTATTTATGCAAAATTTATGTTCAAATATGTAAAAAATCACGTTTTCTCATCTGTGACTGATATCCGGCATATCCGGCAGGTAATATCCGGATCCGGTACCGGATCCGGATATGGCCATATCCAGCCGGATCCGGATCCGGATATCCGGTCGGGCCCTAGCCTTAAACAAGCCCTGCTTCTCGAAGACGACATCCCTGTGGCCAAGAAGAGCCGACTCCAACGCTCTACTTTTGCACAGGCGGCGGAACGGCTGCTTTCTGGCCCCAATTGGGCGCCCCGAGACCCAACTCCTTACTCTTCCGCAAGCCCGCTACAGTTGGCTCCCAATAACCCATCCTTTTACTTGCACCATGACACTCCATGGGAGATCATTGCCAATACCTTTCCGCTTGGACACTGGTGCCACATCTATACTGATGGTTCCCTTGATCTCACCCAGTCCAAGGCTGGCATGGGTTTCATCATTCAGCGCAATCTACAGAACGAAGAACCTTTTGCTGTCCCCACCGACCCAGTTTGGCCCATCTCTGACATTGAGCTTAAAACTATCCAACGGGCTCTTATGGCTTATCGATCTGGTGCCACCCCTGCCCAACCTGTGGTACTTTTTACTGATAGCCTTGTTTCTCTGCACAAGCTACAGACTGCCTACACTTCCTTGCTGTCTCCTGACTCCTTGGTAGCCGATGTGCAAAGGACTGTTGCTGACCTAATTCGCACCTTCCAGACTGAAATCGTTTTTCACTGGATTCCTAGTCACTCAAATATCCCTGGGAATGACCAAGCAGATGCACTGGCTAAGCAGGGCGCTGACATTCATCTGTCCCACACTCCCGCTTACCCATACCACATCCATCGAAAACTAATTCGCAGTAATACTCTTCGTCAGTGGGTCTAAATGTGGCAGCAGAGCCCTAAAGCTGGACCATACTTCCGGTACCGGTCACATCCTGTTCGGACTGATGCGATTGATCAGCTGTCTCGGAGCTCTCAAGTCACCATCACCAAGCTCAGGCTTCGTGTCTTCCCCACTGCTCAGTGGCTCTATCGTCTCCAACAAGCTCCCTCTCCACTTTGCTCCTGCGGAAAGCTGGAGACTATACGACATCTCCTGCTGGATTGTCCTCACTATGGGACTGAGCGATCTACTTTATTTCCCTCTCGTCCCCAGCTTCACCACCTATTGTTTGGGGATGCTTCGGAGCTGCAAAGCACTGTGACTTTCCTGGCTGCAATCGACCGCATCTAATTTCCCCCTTCCACCCAGATGTGAAAAACATCTTTATGTAGGTAACGCCTCACTCTACCATACATTCAACTGCGATTGTTGGCCTGATATCAACAGCTAATCGCTGATGGCCAGGGCGAGAAATACAAAAAAAAAAAAAAATTTATATGTTTTGAGGCCAATATGTTTCTGGAAACATATACATATTTTTGCTATAGGAATTCATGGTTTCAAGACTTTTGGTTGCTGTTTGACAGTAAACTTTCCCAAAATCTGACTTTCACTTAAACTTATTGAATCTGAGTATGCTATCTAAATTGTTGCAAACCGTTTTAAACAGGAAATTCAGAATCTCAAGTTTGAATTATCGAAAATTAAGACAAAATATAAGTGAATAAGCGACTTTTACACAAATATGTTTTATGTTTAAAAATATGTGCATTTTCAATTTTCAGAAACATATAACTATATGTGTTATTTATATGTTTGATTGGAGAAAAACATATATGTATAGTTATATTAATATGTTTTAAAAATTTCGATATTTTCCCACTGTACTGCCAGCAAACCGCGTTGCACTGGAGCCTCTGACTTTGTCCTTTTCGCCAATTTGAACATTCTTCTTACTAACAAGTTCGTGTGCAATAAACTTTACTTTATAATATTTTCGGTGTACATTTGACCTTTGCAATTGCTACTCTAATTTCATTATGCGCATAAGTAGGACAGTTGCAGATGACAGGATACAGAAACAAAGCGTAGGTGACTCTAATGATTTCGACTATCAGGTCCAAATGGCGCATGCCACAAGATGCGCGCGACTAACGCGGGAAGAACCGGGTCTTTGACCTACAGTTTTGCAGCTAATTTGTGTAAATAATTGCGGCAAACATAAGCCGTATTAACTGTCCGGCCTTGTAAAAGTTTTCCCGTTAAAAACGGCAAGACTAACTGCGGTAATTGTGGCAAACAAATATTCAGAATTAGTGGCTAGAAATTGAGGGGTTGAGCCGCAGAGAAGCGGCCTTTGTTTACTTGGGTGAGGATGCTCAATTATGACACCCTAATACTTGTGGGTCAGTACTGTCCAGGTCAGATTACACTAGCTAAAGCCAGGCGGATGGCTTAATTCCAAGTACAGATGAACAGATTCACTGGCCAGACACCACCCAGGAGTGGCACAAGTTCGCTGAACAGCAGTTGAAGGTAGCCAATGAGGCAAAGTTCAGGCAAAACTCAGAACTATGCCATCAACTTTTCTTGACATGTGGCACCAGACAGCAAGGTAGCTAGGAGTTCAGCAGTGGTTTTGCCACCTGAAAAACAACAGCTTAAGGACAGACTGCACACTGAGTATGGCAACAATGTCACTGCCTTCTTTACCAAAAGCTTTGTTTTCTCAAATCACTACCCCTGCAAGTTTGTTGTGGATGGAGAGACTTTCACTTCCACAGAGCAGTACCTCTTCGTCAAAAAGGCCAGGCATTGTGGCAAAAAGAAGACAGAGCAGCAGATGAAAGAAAACAATGATGCAGCTTCAGTAAAGAGGCTAGGTGAACAGATTCACTGGCCAGACACCACGCAGGAGTGGTACAAGTTCGCTGAACAGCAGCTGGAGGTAGCCAATGAGGCAAAGTTCAGGCCAAACTCAGAACTATGCCATCAACTTTTCTTGACCTGTTGGACCAGACTGGTCGAAGCGTGTGCAGACAACTTGTGGGGAAGTGGCCACAGACTAGGAGACCCTAAAAACAACAACCCTAATGAATAGACTGGACTCAATGTGTTCGGTGACCTACTGACACATCTGCGAAGAAGACTCATGAGTGCATATCCAGCAGAATCTAAAGAAGCTAGCGAAGCAAAGAAAGGTGTAAAACGTGTGCTCAGTGCCTTTCTCAGTGATGATAGTGCAGATGCAACTGGTAAATTAGCTAAGCATTTGTTGTTTATCCAGTGTATAGGATTGCACACATTAGTATACTGCCAATGTAATAGAGTTACCTAGTTACCTACTTGATGCTTGTTAAAAAATACCAAAAAAATATTAAAAAAATTGCCCAGTAAAAAAATTCCAAGTGTTCTCCAAGCAGCCTTCAAGTTGCATCCAAGTGTCTTCCAAGTAGGCTTCCAAGTGCCTTCCATTCCAAGTTTGTCCAAGTAGCGGCTCTCACTTGGAAAATTAACATGCATTTTGCGAGAAAGTCAGCTTTGGTTGCGAAGAGACGGGGCAAGCAGGGTCATCTCACGGATCTGGCTGATATTAATATCTGTTAAAATAGAGCACAGTCGAAGACCAACGTTGCAGGCCCGGCCACCAGCAACCCCCTGGAACCGGAGCTACACCC
>JASANB010004136.1:0-11409 GCA_030248155.1 Sabatieria punctata
CCTATCAAAACTTAGGCTCTTTTTTAAATAGTAGCAAGCAAAACTTAGTTAAAGCTTCAAATTATCTCAAAAAATTCCTGGTACCCTCACCTCACACTAAAAGCATGAAGAATAACCACAATTAGGTAACAACTTGAACTAAATTTTTTGCAAGACATTAGAAAAGGTAGCCATTTTTTGTGCCCAATACGCATTACGCAAAAATATGCAAACTGTTGGCAGAATGTGTAATAATATTGCGCAATGAAATTCAAATGCGTATGCGTATGCGCACAAGTATGCGTATACGCATTCTGAAACGCAATGTGTACTTTGCGTAATGATATGCGTAATGCGTATACGCATGCAACAGTCGGCAGAAGTCTCAGCAATTACGCAGAATAACTAAATAAAAACTTCAAGAAATTATCGTCTGTTTTTGCTTGGCATACCGTAGTATTGCGTAACTTTGCGAGCGTAAAAGAAGCTTGCATCTTTCTGGTTATGATTTTGTGTGAAATCGGTGAACGTAGCCTTTCTATTGGCGCACTGAATAAGTTTATTTGTCATAAATGGTACGTACCTAACAGAACAGGTCATCCGTCTTATATGGACAGAGGGTGTTGTGGGTCTGACCAAAAAATACAAAAAGTACCAAAACAGACTTTTGGGCTAATAATACAAACTGTAGCATAGCTACCGTATAGGGGAGGGTTGTTGTTAAGGAGACTGCCGGACCTTGTGTCTCTTCCTGCTCTATAGCAGTTGGCTACTCCTAGTCCGAAAGGACAAAATGTTACAACAACAACAACAACAACAACAGTGCTGTTTATAGTACCCGGGTACTATATATGGCACTTAGGGTTTTGTGAAAATAAAATTGAATCCATTTATAGTACCCGGGTACTATATATGGCACCTATGAAATCTGCTCTATAAGAAACTAACAATAGTATGTGAAGTTATTTGCTCAAATTACCGATTTGATGTAAAAAATAGGTTATGTGCATGCATCAGAACCTCGTATGATTGCATTATCTACTGTTTTTCTTCATACAAACAAGGTTTACCACCAAAAATACTGTGTTTTTCGCACATTTTGTATATATACCAGCTCATTTCAGAATAAAAATCTGTCTCCATTTATAGTACCCGGGGTACTATAAATAGGGGGGCACTATAAACAGCACTATACGGTAGCATCGAATGCGTCGTGGTCTGCCATCGAGATGGATGATGGCTACAGTTGAAACGGCTGCAGGAAACCGTTCAAATTTATTTATCTTGGCTGGGGATGCTATTCTCGGAGTCTGTAAACAGCATCCAGACAGGACAGCGCCATCTGTAATTAAGACAGATAGAACAATAGGTTTGGGCTTTGACAACAGTTTTTCTAAGGCTTCAGCTTGTCTAATAGGAAATGGTGAAGACGTGAACAGGCTGAAAGCTCTTCTGACTGACGGACCGAGCCCAGATTCAGCTATGAACCAATCAACCGGCTTCGTGCCGCTTTCTCCTAAAGGACGCGTTGCTGTTGGGCTGTGCTACGGTGGTATCACAATCACGGGGCTGGTGTTGTACGCAGTGGTCAGTACTGCAGTGCTGAAGCATTGGAAGGAGTTGAAGAATCCATTCTACATACTCATCGGTCACCTAGCCGTCGCCGACTGCGGCTTTGCTCTGTTAAATTTGTTTGTAATGACGCCACTGTCGCTTGCAGGTCGTTCGCTCAACAACCACGCCGTTTCGGTAGCGGTGGGAGCTGTGCGGCTTTTTCTCGTAAACGGCATCTTCTTGCATGTGTGTCTGGTGAGCTTTGAGAGGTTCTGCGTCTTTCTGCGTCCCTCTCTCAATGTAACTTTGTTTGAAATGGGTCGTGCTCACTATACCGCACTAGTAGTGTGGCTAGTGGCTCTTGTAATCGCAGTGCAAGTGTATGCTTGTGGCTGTTTCCTGGAATTCAGTCCTCTCACCTTGCACTACAGCTTTACCTGCAGTCCTATGAATGGCAAGATCTGCTTAGTAAGCACCTTTCTCAACACGCAAATCACGCCACTTCTCAGTCTGTGCATGTACGTCGCCATTTATAGCTACATCAAGCTAACTAAAAAAGGATTTGAGAGCGGAAAACAGCGCAAAATGAAAAGGGAACGAAGCTTGCTGTTACAGGGTTTCATTATCTACCTGGCTCTGCAAGTAATGGCTATGTTGTTTTGGTTCGTGCCTGCAGACCAGGCTTGGGGACCGGTTGTTCTCAGCATTTTCACTACGCTAAACTCTGCTTGTAACCCCTGCATCTACTTGACTTTCAATTCGGCCGTTAAAACAAACGTGGGGTTGTTGTTGGGCTACAAACCAGCTAACGTTCACCCTTCAACCGGTCAGCCGAGCAGAAAGGGCAAAAGCCGTACCGGTATCTTGGTAAATTCCCGGGTGTAGTAGGTTGAGCACAAAGCACTGATATGCGCATGCCACGCACGCAAACTATCTGCTACATTACATACAAGGCCAAAAATGTTCACGTCCTTTTTCGCACTTTGCGCAAACGATTCGTTCTCGGTCAATTCTTTATCGATGTGCCTCAAATTTTCAGGATTAATTAACAAGATGACTGGGTAGATACTGTACAAGTCCGCGAACCAACGTGATTCTTAGTTTTCGTATCATACAACCAGCACGGGTTAAAATTTTTGCACCAAAACTACCTGCGCAGTATCTACCCAGTCATCTTGTTAATTAATCCTGAAACTTTGAGGCACATCGATAAAGAATTGACCGAGAACGAATCGTTTGAGCAAAGCTCGAACAAGGGGTTGGATATTTTTATGCCCATACTGTGTATAAATAACTACAGTATAATCATTTGTACGTACATAACAGAGAGAGTGGGTTTTCTATATATCGTTTCAATACACATACATACATGTACATACTGTGCTATACACCTGCAACTCTAATAGATAGCCATTCTTTCGTGCTATACAAGTGACGTATTTGTGGTTGAAGTGTGTTTGCAAGCAAACATTGTTCGTTGTCTCTAAAAAGGTGGCAGAGCACTAGGAGAAAGCCCGCCATTCATCTCGGTCAATCTGTGCAGCTGGCTGTAGCATTACAAACTGCGGCGTGGAATTCTAATGCGGCTATTCTTAACTGACGCCTCGCCTTTTATTCGTTTGATAGCTGATTTTTTAAATGGCTCTCGCGCAACCACGTTCAAACGCAATTTGGCTGCCAGTGACTGAGAAAAGCGATGTAGATACCAAGCTGTAGTGTCATCGTTGCTGCGTTCGAAGCCTTGCGTGGCGGCGGTCAGATTTGTGATTACGGCTAGACTGGCCAGAGCTCGAGCCATGCCACAGCATCTGCCTGCATCCAGAGGGTTCACCTTGTACGGCATTGACGATGAGTCTATAAGTTTCTCTGCAATTTTGGGGTAAGCTCTGGGTTGGACTACTGCAACGCTGTATTTGACTTTATCTTGAAAGCCCAGAGGCCTATGTGATATCTGCCTTCAAGGAGATACACCTACTGACTTGGCATTCTTTCTTGAACGCCAGTTTCAGTTCCCCATTGGACTGCATTTTGATGAGGTCATTGCATATTTTATGGATGGCCAACCCGCACAGAGCCAGCGCGTTCACTATTTTGCAATCCACCAACCGATCATAAGAGTGACCCGTTATCCGACAGCTGAAAGGAGTGCAATTGCAGAAACGTTTCACTTTAAGTAAAGTCTTTTTTGGCGGCCCGGTCGCCGTTCCTGAAAGCCCTCCGCATTAACGCACAGCCGGCGGGCGCGGCCTCTGGGCCAAAGAAGAATACGCGCCTCCAGTTTACGCCGCAAGCGCGTGCACGAAAAGAAGAAAATACGAACGACGCGAAGGCCCGATGGACACAAGCTTTTGCACTTCTTTTTGCGCCAGGATTACGATTCTTGTTTTGCTTCGCTTCTATACTGCATTGATTTATATGCAGTGGATGAATGAGAGGCAGAATAATTGGCACCTACTACCTACATCCTGGTCGCACGATACACTCAAACAGTCCTTGAGCAATATATGGGCGGAGATCGAAAACTTGTAACGATTAATAACGACGAATAGATTACCAAGGCGGCGAGACCTAAAAAAACACGGCAGCGCGAGACTAAAAATCGATTACGATTGCGTCAACCAATCGATTGCGGCGCTACTGGCGCATCCGCGCTAAACTCGGCGCATCTACTTTTAGTAAATCGAATTTTAATGCTTTTTATCATATTTATGGGACAGTTTACATAATTGGTTGAACTAAAAGTACTAATGTTATAGAAGTGAAAAATCAACTGCTTTCCAGCTGGAGCGTTTGGGATGAGTGCTTCAGTGGACTATTAGGGCTATTTTAGCTCCACCCACTTTTTGCTCCTCGTCTTGCCTTGTGTATCGTGCGACGCGACGACTGTACTCCCTCTAACGTTGCGTGAATTGAGACGGGCACGAAATGGGATCTTTACGTACTTATCTATCCATCTGCACGCAACGACGCGACAAAAGACGGAATGCTAAAAAGAATCCGTCCGTACTACCACTTTTGCCCTGCATTACTGCACTTGTTTGTTTTGCATTGATTTTAAATTGGAGGAAGGCTATGAAAGCTTATTGGCCGTCTCTGATTGCCAGCTACCTCTTCTTTTTCCTTAATTACTATTACTAAGAGCAGGAAGTGGGGAGTACCTAGTTACTTTTTTGCGTCGGAAGATGCGTCAGGTGCGGCGTAAACTGGAGGCGCGTATTCTTCTTTGGCCCAGAGGCCGCGCTCGCCTGCTGTGCGTTAATGCGGACGGCTTTCAGGAACGGCGGCCCGGTCCGGCACCATCTCGGGCTCTACAGTCTAGCTAGGCCTGGCCCGGGAAAGCAAAAATAGCCGAAAAATCGCAGGAATTAACTATTGACAATCAAGACACAGAGTACAAAGTATTTTTGACCACTAAATTCGATTTTTTTATACCACAAGGGAGTTCTAAAAGGCAAAAAAAATCACCTGACTCATCAGAAAGTACAGGGTGTCTCAAAAAAATGATCACATTTCTTTTTACTGCCATTTCCGCAAATTTTGCCCAAATAGGCTGAAATTTGGACCATAGGTGCCAAAATTCGGGGAATTTTATGTGTTAATATTTGGTGCACTATGCTTGACTCATTCCCGAGAAATTTCAAAAAAAGTGAAATTTGGTAATTTCAATAGTGAAAGCCGGTCACCGAAAAAATGATCACATTTCTTTTTACTGCCATTTCCGGAAATTTTGACCAAATAGGCTGAAATTCGGACTATAGGTGGCACAATTCGGGGAATTTTATGTGTTAAAGTTTGGTGCACTAGGCTTGACTCATTCCCGAGAAATTTAAAAATAAAGTGAAATTTGGTAATTTCAATAGTGAAAGCCGGTCACGAAAAATGGGAACATTTCCTTTTCCTGTATCTTTTCTAATTTTTGTCGGAATTTGATGAAATTTGGAGTGTAAACGCAGAAGCTCAGGGTAATTCATGTGTAAAAAGTTGACACATGAACTCCAACGCTATCGTTAGAGTTTAGGCGATAATGTAATGTAACGTTTTTTCGGTGACCGGCTTTCGCTATTGAAATTACCAAATTTCACTTTTTTTGATATTTCTCGAGAAATAGTCAAGCCTAGTGCACCAAACTTTAACACATAAAATTCCCCGAATTTTGGCATCTATGATCGAAATTTCAGACTATTTGGTCAAAATTTACGGAAATGGCAGTGAAAAGAAATGTGATCATTTTTTCGGTGACCGGCTTTCACTATTGATTTAACAAATTTCACTTTTTTTTAAATTTCTCGGGACTGAGTCAAGCCTAGTGCACCAAACTTTAACACATAAAATTCCCCGAATTTTGGCACCTATAGTCCAAATTTCAGCCTATTTGGTCAAAATTTGCGGAAATGGCAGTAAAGAGAAATGTGATCATTTTTTTTGAGACACCCTGTACAATTTCACCATAAATTCAAGTCTGAATTGAAAAAGTTGCACATGGACTTTGTCCAAATTGACCAAATCCGGATTAATGAATCACTTTACAATGCAAAATTCGAAGTTGCGGCCGCAAATCTTTTGTTCGGATTAACTAGGGATGGCCAAAGCACGTTTGCGCGACGCGGAATAGAAAATAAAAATTCACAGCCAAAAAGTGGTCCAAAAACGGTTTTCGCAACTTCAAGCGCAAGTGCTTTTTTGTGTTCCGTTATTCGTAGGCGGATGTCATGTATTTATATGAAACAGAGTGTGAGCTATCGAATAAGATGCACTTTGAATCATAATTCAGTCGTTGATGAGGATTTTCCTCTTGAAAACTGAATTCGTCGTTTTTCAATGGCCATTTTCTGCTAAAAGGAGAGTTGATTCAAATTTTGTTCAACCGGTTTTAAAATCAGAGCAAATCGTTACCAATATATAACCGCTTTTTTCTTTCCGCACATTGGCATGGTCCCCACAAATTTGATTCTTTCTTAACTACTGAAAATTGGCATTTTCGTGGATTTTTTCATGTTCCTCGTTCTTGTTTAAGAACGACGAATTGGGCGCAAGATGTTCAATCGGTTCCGTGTACAGTATGCTTCAGGCTTTCGAACGATATAAGAATTTGCTCTCTCTCTGCTTTTTGTCGTTAACCCCACAAACGGTGTTGAAGTTTCTGTAACCCTTAATTTTTGCCATTTCAGGCTTTTATTGTACCCAAGACTTGCAATCATACTTTTTTGCATTTATTTAGCTGTGCAGCGAATGTTCACATCTTTCTAGTAGATTTTGAACAATCAAGTTGGTTGCACCTTCGTAACTGGCGCCATAGAAAATCAGCCACCACTGGGACGGCGACCAAGTTATAAACACTAATTTACGCGATTTAACCCACGCGGCTGTTTTGAACCCGCATTTCTCCAATTCTTCATGAAATTAAGTGCGGGTTTTTTGGGTAAATAATCGCATCCGGTCATGCTATTGCCGTTTGACGATAAATTTTTGCTTGTAGCGCCAGATATTCCAATCTGTTGCCCATAAACAAAAATGGTACCAAGTGCGCCATACAAAAGTTCTTCGCAGACGCAGATGGATGTTTTAGATCGCATTTTTCTAATTTTTCATGGAATCAAGTGCGGTTTTTTGCGTAAATTATCGCATCCGGTCATGTTATGGGCGGTTTTTAGCATAAAGTTTTTGCTGTAGCGTGAATTTTTGAAGACCATTGGCCATATCTACTTGTTGCAGAGTTTGTTATATTGCCTGTGTACCTGTCTGTTCTCTCCATGTTGGGTCAGCACCACGATCAGTGGTTGAACGTTGGCCAAAAACGGCAGTTCATTGCGCACCAGAGAAGCTATTATCTCCTTCTTCACTTCCAGTCCGCCCACCAGTGCTTTGAATTTGCGCAACAACGCCTCGGTGGTGACGAAAGCGTCGGCCAGCGCTATTTGCCTGCAAAATACATGTATATAGGCTATAGCCAGATATGGGCAAACACCCCTCAGCCTCTGGCCCACTCCCTCAGGACTGTTCCAGCCCCTGAGGAATTTGTTGGAAGAGTTTTGTTTTACACAGGAAATTATGATAAAACATGCATAGAATATGTGCAAATGAGCATAAAATAGCCTATTTTAACGAGAAATACGCCGAAAAACTTGATTCCTAGATTAACAAGTCATTTAATAGATGGGGAAAATTGGGACCTTGCCTTGCCTAATCTTGCCCGGAAGGCCAATATCTGGATTAACGAGAGAAGACTGTACTACAATCGCACACATCTATAAAGAAGTCCTGTTTGGCCAGTGTCCAAACAGAGCGAGAAAATTATTAAAAATTTGCTCTCAAAACGCATTTAAAAGGCATTCTGAAGAGAAAATAACATTTTATTTACATAAACCCATACAAACTGTAGGCACTATGGAACGCCAAACCATGACAGGCCGGGTACGGGCCGCCCTTTGCACTCTCTATTTTAAGGCCGGTTTTCTTAAAATTCGTCGAGGGGCTTTTTCTACGGTAGTGCGTACTGTGAATCAAAATCAATGAATTAAAAATACAAAGGGGGGCTGAGTAATAAAACTTATTTTAATAGTATTTTAATAGCATTTTAATAGTTTGACCTTGTTTGACAATGAAGCGAGTTGCCTACAATACTAGAATTTAAATTAAAATTTTACCTCAGAAAATGATAAAAATTGAAGGTGTCTGACAGCCCTCTGAATCTCGAATCTTGGAAACAGTGGAACTTTTCTCACTAATAATAGGCATGAATGCCTAAAGCAAAGGACCTGAATCTACTTAATAACCTACAGCATGCAACACTTTTTCCTTTCAAAAATGTCTCTTTAACTATGAATCAATATTTTCTTTCACAATTTTGCTTGCCTAGCTTATGTTCACATGCTATTTCGAATATCTTAACAGGTCATCGGCCGAAGGGAGAGGGGTTGGGGGTCTGGCACCGACGGGGGGGGGGGGGGTTGAGCTCAAATTTTGTTGGGCACTAAAAAACGCTCAAAAATCGCGATTTTTCTGCTAAAAGTAGTTAAAAATCGCTAATTTCAGCAAAAATACAGCTAAATAGTGCTGTTTTACAGGCGATTTTTGCAAGTTTTCTGTCTGTAATTGCAAAAATTCGCAAAAATTTGCTCAACAAATTACTTGCCAAAAATCGGAATGGGGGTTGGAAGAATCGTCTCTCTGGGTAGGGGGTCCCTATCCGGGGGGTCTGGCCTAACTCGGGTGGGGGGGGCAGCCACCCGAACCCCTCTGTTTCTATGCTTAAAACCATGTTCAGACAAAGTCATTTTAAACAGAATGGTTTATAAAATTCCAGAGAAAAATGTTTCTAAGTTGGATCTCTGATTAAATTTTCAACTTACACTAGCAACTTCAAGTAAAAGATGTTATTTCATCAATTCGCTAAAGTGTGTCCAAAACTTTTTAAGTTCATTTTAGAATAGACTATTAAAATGCTATAAAAATACTATTAAAATTGTTATTTAATAGTACAATTAATATTAAATCTAAATTAAAATTAACGGGGACTATTACAGGGTGTGCCAAAAAAACAACTCAGCAGATTTTTTGCTGTAGCAACCGCAAATCGCAACCGATTTGAATGAATCTTTTTTAAATAAAAGATAAATAAATTCTTGAAAGACTGATCAGTCGCTTATTAAGAATAGCCTACTTAGTTCCTGAGATATTTGCCCTCAAAGTCAAAACAGAGATTTTGGCAGTGAACAAGAGTGATAAACACAACTGAGCAGATTTTTTACTTTTGCAACACTAGATCCCTTAACCGATTTGAATGAATCCTTTTTTGAATGAAAGATTGATAAATTCTTTAAAGATTGGTGCAACTTTTTTGTTGAGATTCACTGCTTAGTTCTTGAGATATTTGCCCTCAAAAGTCGAAACAGATTTTGGCAAAGAACAAGAGCGATTCCGTTGCACTTCATAATAAAGCAGATTTTGCTGCTGAGGGCTAATGACACTTTACTGTTGAAGTGGACCGAGTTTATGTGTCACCAGTAAAGCCTCCAATAGCCCTCAGCAGTAGCAGGAATCGTTTTAGTACGAAGTGCAGCGGAATAGTCAAAAATCCCTCTTTGTTCACTGCCAAAATCACAGTTTTGACTTGGAGAGTGAATATCTCAGGAACTAAGCAGAGTACATTAATAAGCGGGTACATCAATCTTTCAAGAATTTATTTATCTTTCATTTAAAAAAGGATTCGTTCAAATCGGTTGAGATTTGCGGTTTGCTACAGCTAAAAATCTGCTGGGCTTGTTTTTTTTTGGCACACCCTGTATTAATATTAAATTAAAATTAAAATCGGCTAGTTCTATATATATTAATATTAAATTAAAATAAAATTTCACTATTAAAATTGCAGTAAGCCAGACATGAGCTAGCATTTCGGCTGAGAGAGGGGTGGAATTTTCAATTCCTGAGGGGGCTGACAGGATGGTAAGCCAAAAAGTCCGATTTTTAACTAAAATCTTTCAAAACAGCTTTCCCTTCCAAGGAATTTTTTTCATTTCAAAAACAGGAATTTTCCCTTCCAATCTAAAAAATTCTGACACTCTTTAAGCAAATCTTTCAAATTATTCATTATTCAAAAAATTCTGAGGAACCCTTATCAAATCTTTAAAAAAAGCAGCCTTCCCCTTCCAAAGAATTTTACAGGCTTCAGGCAAATCTTTCAAAAACAGCAATTTTCCCGCCCATTCAAAGAATTCTGGTACTCTTCAGGAAATCCTTAAAAAGCACCTTCCCCCTTCTCATTCAAAGAATTCAGGCAGTCTTTAGGCAAATTTTTAAAAAAGCAGCTTTCCCTTTTAATCCAAAGAATTCTGGCAGTGTTTAGGCAAATCTTCAAAAAGCAGTTTTTTTCAAGCAATTCACCTCTAAGGGCAAGCTCTTCAGGCAGTTCTTTGAAAAGCAATATTGTTTCAAGTAAGGAGCACCCCCACCAAAACGATCATTTCCACTCCCTCTCCGATGTTTCTGGCACAATTTTTTTACAGTTTCAGACACTCAAATTGCCTGTAGAACACGCTTTTTAGCTGTAAGTGGTACCCGAGACTTAATCTGCGTGTTTATACAATTTGTAGCACAAAATTGCTATATTTGGGCGTTTTTACCACTCCACACTCCGAATTTGGGCTCAGGACACCCCGAAATAGGCCAGACCACTGGATTGGCCCCCCTCCTCCTACCCCCTCCGATTTGTACTTTGGTGAGAAATTCTGGATCAGGTGTAGCGCATGGAATCAGGAACCGATCCCAAACAAAAATTAATGTTTTTAATGATCATAATTAATTATAAATTAACACGTTTTATCGACAAATATCGATTATCGATTATTTTTTGGAAAAATTCCAAAATTTCAAACTTCAAAATTTCCAAATTTCAAAATTTGCGTGTTTCACTATCTGATCTAGTTGGGACAGTTTCTCAGGGAGGCAGTTATTTCTGGGAGTGTCATAAGACAAGTACTATTCAAGCCAAGGCTGCCGGTAAATAGTCGACCACCTACTTTTCCGTCTTTTACAACATTTGCTCCGTGCTGATAAAATGCGCTGCGGCGTATTGTCACGTTCACGCTTTAAATGGTGTCAACCGACAGAAAGTAGCCCGTCTACATTTTCTATGCAGGTTTAAATACACCTGCCTCTATCAAGAGTTCCTTCAGGCGTTTTTTGAAGAGTGAATTTCCTGTCTTCAACCTCTCACTTTGAAAATGTTTAATAAAAGCTGCAAGCTTTCTCTGACGCTCACCTCAACCTACATTTACCTTCCAGCCGCAGTCTCTACTGTTCTACATACTAAAAAGGAACAAATGAAACGTAGCCACAACAGGAACAGAACTCTTGATATATCGCAATCATACATGTAAC
>JASANB010004137.1:0-17694 GCA_030248155.1 Sabatieria punctata
ACATCGAAGACAGCTTTTTGGAAAAACTGCAATACCTGTCCGATGCTTGATGTGCCACAGCCCAACAATGCCAGGCACTTTAGCACTTCGCAACCGATTGCCCCACAACCAACCTGCAGTATAGGAATAGAAATACACAAAAAGGATGAACTTGACATTTCTCATTACAAGGAACAGCCGAGCATCAGAAAGGTTTTGCATTGTCCCTCCTCCAACGCATTCGCTGAGAGCGAAATATTTTGATCTATTTTCGCTGCAACTCAGTGAAGGTTACTTCTTTTGAACAAATAGTCTCTCCTTTCTGTACCTTTTTGCAGAATGCTCAATGTTACCACTGCTAGGACACACATCCACAGCATCCCAAAACATCTAAACACCAAACTGCACTGATCATGTAAAATACTGGTCATGGGCTCGACCTAGAAAAACTACCCATTGGTTGAGGGGTCTGAATTTGTGTGTGACAGCTTTGAAAACTTCTTGGGCTGCTATTCCACCAATTACTGAGCACAACGGAGCAAAGCACCCCTTCCTACAAGCTAATATCTGCTTCACTTGTGCCAATTCCTCTGCTGTCTATAAGCAGTTATCTTTTCAATACAATGACGGTTGTGTAACGTTTCTACTTGTTACCAGCTTTCCTAGGTTTTGCAAGTTTTCCGTTAGCGCTGACTCTACTCTACAATAGACGCATTTTACGTCTGCTAAAACAGGAGATGTCTAATTTTACCTTTTTATCAGTGTTTCTGCGGTGTCCTCAGCAGAGCTGGTCATCAAAATTCTGGCAATGGCATGGTGAATGCGCTCCTTTCTGCGACGTTTGGTGGCACTGCATTCATCGTGACAGTTTGAAATCGTTGGTGTGGCCAACTGTTTGGCAAAAGACTCCTGTAAAAAAGCAAAATTTGCTTGTCGTTAGGAGTTAAAAAAGCTCTAGTTTAACAGCGTAAGTGAAAAACCGTAAAGTATTTATCAGCGATAGTGTGGAGGTAAGGCCAACCAAACAACCAAACGTACGTAATGCTTTACTGTACTTACACAGCAGTAGGAGCTTGGAATTTTGACCTCAACTGCCACACCACCGCCAGTGTACTTGGAAAAGGCGGATGTGTCACCGATTTCAAACTGGTCACTGTCACGTTCTGAAAGTTAACAAATATTTTTGTGTTGCTTCTGGTGTGCTGTACGATCTAAATACCCTGTATATCGTGCACTGTCCTGTTCAGCTCCACCATTCCTTTCACATCTTTGAACACAACGCGTCGTACTTTGAATGGTAAGACTTTCTGCAGAGTAACTACGCCGCGATTTGACTGCAAATTTTTAATTCAAATGTTGCTACTTTTGTCTGCGTGAACCTGTGAAATGTCGGTGATCGCAAGTTCAATCGGCTCTTCGCTATCTGCAACCTCCACATTGAAACTCGGTCCAAAGTCACAGAACAACCAGCCCAGAACTCCACGAACGTCACAGCAAATGAACTGAAAACAAACTGCGGCTACCCTACTGTCTCCGGTTAAATTCTTTTCTAAACCGCACCGGTATTAGAGTGAGCTGCGATCTGCACGTCTGATCAATTTGGGCATTGAATTTCGAATCCATTTCGGTTACAACAACAACGTCGCTTCTGAGAACCAGCGACTGAATCGCATTCCAGTCATCAGGCTCCACTTTCTGGCACTCAACTGTTACATTTGAATTGAGTTCTTGCAGTTTACCAACTACAAGCTCTGCTCTGGAAAAGACACAAATAATCTACAATACTGCTAGTAGGTACTGAAACGGGAGAAGCCTTATGTAGATCACAATTTTTGAGTACATACTGTACTCTTCATAAATACACACAAATGGCGTAGTTTGTAGAGGAGAGGGTGTGCACCCTCTTTGCGGTGGAGCTGGAGACAGGATGAAAAATCTCTCAAAAATAAGAGAAACGATCAAGTTACGCACAAAAGCTGACAATTTTATGCTCAGATCCTAAGCGCCTTTTATTAGCGGTTTGAGCCACCGCCACGCGACATGTTTAGGAGGGAAATTCAAACCTGAGTCATATTTTGTTGTTGGCACCGACCGGAAGCCCAAGTTTGAGTCTAGAAGTAATCATTTCTGTTCTTTAACCGTAATTTAGCCGTTTTTTTCAATAACACAGAGCAAACGGGTATGAAAGTAAAAAGCTAAGAACACTTCATTTTCAATAAAAACATGACTTTACTAAGAATAGGTTTACTACTAATTTCAGGTTTATAATTATGTTTTCTAGCCGATATATTGGTAGACAGGCAACCAAGAGTGTTTATCGCATGCAACGCACGCTAAAACCTACGTCCTAAGCGGCCGTAGGTAGCTCGCGACCTACCTAAGGTTTTCGTCCTCGCTGTAGGATTTCCTAAGAGCGGCCATCCTAACCAAAGTTTTATGAATTGTCCTACGGCCCGCGCGGCGTCCTAAACGGCCAGATTTAGGAAATCCTACGTCCTAAATTGTTTTATGAATACGGGCCCAGCTTGAGTTTGATGCTTGTGGCTTCTGCCCGCTCCTCATGACTGGCTAGCTTTCTCAAATACCGAGTTTAAGGTGTTGGTCTGGCATCGGCGTGTAGCTTAGTGGTTAGAGCACTGGACCGGCAATCCAAAGGTGCTGGGTTCGATTCCCAGCTACGCCATTGCACATGCCTTACTTTTTCACCTTTCATTCAATTTGGCTGCACTAGTTCAGCTTGAGTTTGATGCTTGTGGCTTCTGCCCGCTCCTCATGACTGGCTAGCTTTCTCAAATACCGAGTTTAAGGTGTTGGTCTGGCATCGACGTGTAGCTTAGTGGTTAGAGCATTGGACCGGCAATCCAAAGGTGCTGGTTTCGATTCCCAGCTACGCCATTGCACATGCCTTACTTTTTCACCTTTCATTCAAATTGGGCTCGACCCACCCCAAACGAACCGGACCGGACCCCACCACATCAAACAGACTTCTCTTCCCGATACAGACAACCACCATTCAAACAATTTGGTCTCCACCGCCAAAATCGGCACGCCCGCGTCATCTGGATTTGGACCCATTGCTTACCCGTTCTCCGTACGTACAGTATGTGTTACTTGACTTGGCTATCGTTAAAACTGAACGCAATACCTGTTTCGTCCAATATCGCTCTCTGTTACATAAAAATTAGTGCCAAGATCGTTTACACCGAGCAATTTCCAGTCGCACACGGTTACGCTTTTCGGACCTCCAAGGACCACGTTTTTTGCTGAAGAAAATCTGACTGCTTTCGTAGTTCTTGCACGAACCAGTACGAAACATTGTTTCGTTTCTATTACCAAGTTTTGCTTTTATAATACTGTAGCGCATAGTAAAATCACTCCAAATCCACAAATCTTGACTAAAATTGTAATAAACAGCCCAATGGCACTATCTTTTTACTATTTTTTTGAACGTACTGTATTAAAATCGCCAATAAATATGCCAATTTCTCTGCCTTTATTTTCGAGCCCACCCCGAGCCGACCAATCGGACCGGCGGCTCAAATTTGCGCTCGAACGCATTTCTTTCTACCCAGACCCGACCTTATCAGACGAGACTTCTACTTTTTTCACTCAGCAGAGCGAACAGCTTTTCACATACGCAACGTTTTGGTTAGGCCACTAAAACAAACATACCGATTTCCAGATCTACGCCACCCATTCCCACTATGAGCACAGAACTTTTCTTCAGTCTCAACATTGCGTCATCACCGAGCACATAACGTTGTCGACTAAAAGTACTCCAGAAACAATATACATTGAAAATTTAGATGGAACTACAAAAAGCTACCTGTACAACGAGTCGTCTATTTGTGCAGCGTCCATTTTGGTTCAATTTGACTTTGTGGCTGGCGAATGACGGCGGCTGACTATCGAAAACCTCGAACAGTGTATTTTGCTGCACCTTAGCAAAGCTGTCAAAAGTACAAAATCCACGTTCGCCAAATTCGCAGCTGATAAGGGGACATTAAAAGATTAGTTGACTCTAGCGAAAATATTAGTCAGCTTTTATCTGGCAGGGAAGTTTGGGTGCAGCGCAAACTAAACTGAAAGGGAGTCGAGCAGAGATGGCGGCAGCGCGGATATCGCGAGACCTGAACAATCTGGAGAGAGATCCACCGACCAGATGGGAAGCCGAGCCGTTGAGTCGATTCAAAACGTTCGAGTGGAAAGCCACCATGTTCGGTCCTCTCAGCACTCCCTACAAGGGCGGCGCCTTCAAGCTGTCAGTCAAATTTCCCTCCAATTACCCGTCGGCGCCGCCCGAGGTGCGGTTCACCACTCCGATCTACCATCCGAACATAAGTGAAGGAGGAATAATTTGCCTGGGCATTCTGAAGCACCAGTGGAAGTCCTCCTACTCGATTCGCGACGTGATGAACGCCATCTACACTCTGATGGAAAGACCCAACCCCGACGACCCGATGAATGGAGAGGCTGGACAGGCGTACAAGAGCAATCGGAGCCAGTTCAACCGGACCGCCGAAGACTGGGTCGGCAGACACGCCCGGTGAACGCTTGATTAGCTTCTACTTTTGACTATACTACGCTTATTGGTTCTTTGTTGTTCAACAATCAACAGTGTTAATCAGATGTGGTAATTGAGTGAAAACAGAAAATATTTACGATACATAATGCTGAATAAACGGAACAGACTATGTACAGAATACAACTACGAAACCAAAAAGATTTTTGGGATTACATCATACACATGATCATCATCATTTGGGCTTTTTAAACAAGTACATAACTTAGAAACTGTACGAGAACGAATTTATTCACAGATTTCCGCCGGCTGTTTCAGTGCTGACACTGATTGTGCTGCCATCTTCTACGTCGTAATTACTTAGCATCATTGGAACACCGTTTTCGCGATCTTTTAGCTCAACATCTGCATAAGAAATGACGTACTGATAAAGGGAAAAGTTGTGGTAGAAAGTAGGATACCGCGATATAACGTCAACGTGTCAGTGGGCAGTCCTAAACGAGCGCTGACCATTTCTCGAAACTTTTTCACAGCTAAGCTCTGTTCCACCTGCATTGCCTTTTCAGGATCGTTTCCTAACTTTATCAGTACCTAGCAAAAAAAAGAAGCTTTACATTGTATAATAAATGAGATCGACTCTTACCTGAATTTTAGGCATGGTGAAGCAAAAGAAATAGAAGTTGAAGCAGCTAAAGAAATCGATTCAACCGCACTGCGATCAGCTGCGTACAATGTACGTACGTAGTAGGGACACCATAAACTGCACGCAGCACGAGGGCGGATCAATGATAAGAGCGGTTCTGTGAACAAATTACTCATTGTTTATCGATGCTCCGGCATTCGGTAATTCGGCGACAGCTCGCTGTCTACGCACGTAGCATAGCACAAAGTCCGCTGGCAGGGAAACTAAACCTAAGTCTAAAGCATGGATTCGTTCGTATGGTACAAATGTGGCCGCGCTTAACCGGCTAAGATCATCAAATTGTATATTATAGTCTCAATTCTGAACAACAAGGCTGCACAAAATGAACGACGGGTCGGGAGCTTTTACAGGGTGCGTTACGCAAACACAATGGATTCTATTTTCATTTATGTGCATAGTAGGTGTAAATTATATAAGAAATTACGTAACTGTGTACTTTGTTAAGCCTTCATAGAACTAATTGCGTTACAAACAAACAAATAAGTGTACAAGAACTCGTGGTCTGTATCATCTGCAGTCACGCAGACAGGAAATTTACATACAGTAGTTTACTCATACAACAAAATACGTAGTAGACTAACCACAAACAAAGTAACAGAAATTATTGACCGCCTTTCTGTTCGTGTCCCACTATAACTGTGCTACCAGTTTCAATGTCATAATTGATCAGCTTCATGGGCACACCGTTTTCGTCGTCTCGCAGCTCAACGTCTATAAACCAAACGTACCCATGGGTCATCGTACACAGACGGTTACCTCTGTAAAGCGTGATGCGTTCTGAAGCCAAAGCTAGACGACCACTGATCAAGTGACGGAAGCTCTTTACCAACATATCAGGATCGACCGACACTCCAATTCGGTTGTTTCCGTATTCCACGTTTATCTAAAAGTTTATCTAACCGGTAAGCGTTCATAAACTAACGGACGCTTACTCGGACTTCAGAGACACCCAGATGGTCGTTCTCTCCATTTCTAAAAAGTTCACTTATGAGCGATGGTAAACAGAATAACGGGCAACCACCCGCTACCGCTACTATATCTTTGCTAAGTACCCGCTTTACCACCTGGATTAGCCAATATATCTTTGCGGCAGGCACAAACTACGTAACAACGAATCAAGGTTGAGAAGAAAGACTGAACTGCGGGTATGTAAGCGTCCTAATATCCAAAAAATGTAGCAGAAATTGTACTTGCTGTACCTTCTGTGCTCCTCCGTGCACCGAGTGTCATTTTGCGAGCAGGCAAAATTGCGGGTGAAACCAGCCACGCCAGCTGCAGGCACAGTGAAGGTCTGTCGACACACTGCACACTGCACGTCATCGCCAGCTAAAATGCCACCTTTTCATGTTAAAAGGATATATTCACAGCGTATTTCCTGAAAACTCGACCGGATAGATTTTGAGTTGTCAGAGTTTGTTGGAGACAGGCACGACAGAATGTGTGGCCACAGGGAATGATGACCGGGTCGCGGAAGGAATCGCAGCAGATCGGGCACTCCTGCGCCATCAAGCCGATTAACTGGCCAGTCGTTCGGCAGGGTGCGCCGTGTACGATGATAAGGGGTTTTGCGAACGAATAACGCACAGTTTTATCGGCAGTTCTACGGAATAAGTGACACACTGCTTTTCAACGTCCGAGTTGCTTGCGGCTGGCTGCTAGCTTCTTGTCTTACAGGAGCCGAAACTACTCATCCTGCAGGTCTATTTTACGGCATTTTTGTCTCACTGCAACAATGGAGGTACGTACCAACTGCAGAATCTGCAGAATGTAATCTTCATATTTTACAGGTGAATGTGCGCTTAACACCTCTGAAAATTGGCTCTAGTGAAGATCCACATCAGCTTTATGTAAAGGTCGGCAATCTGTTGCCAGGAGGGAATCCCAATAGCTTCACCTTGTTTCTAGGCAGTAAGTTGTCAGTCAGCTTTCAGATTCAGCTTACTCTATGCACTTGTTCAGACAGAGAGATACCAAACATACAAAGAAGCTCGCTAGATCAACTCGGATTTGATGAATCAACCGGTAGTTTGGAATTGATGATGCAGCTGAAAGAAAAGACACCGCAAAACAACAGTGTGGCGCATTTTCATCAGTCAACAGTACAACCTGCAGCACTACATGTAAGTGGAGCCACAGTGCAGCGAAATCCAGTCAACAGCGGGAGGCAGCCACCCTACCAGTCGGACTTTCAACCACCCTACGGCTCTGCTTCGTCACGCCAACATGCTGGTCGCAAGTAAGAAACATGTCATTGTATTAATTAAAAACACCTCTACGAAACCTTTGAAGACCTAAGAAGACTGGTCAGAATCAGAATGTGGTTCTACAACATCAGCCCGGAGTCTGTGGACTGCAAAACCTGGGAAACACGTGTTACATGAACAGTGCTCTACAGGTAACACACTTTTGGTAGGTGCACGGAAACCTGAATAAATGAAAGACAAACTCTGAGAACCACTCCTCTACAGGCATGAGACGAGTTTTATTGAGAGCAAGGAGGCATAAAGAGAAAGCTTATGTGTTTGTCATTAATATTTCTCAAACTTTTTTGTTCGTTGTAGAGCCTGAATAGCATTTGCGAGCTGCGTAACTACTTCATCACGAATGATTACTTCCGTCAGTTTCGGAGAGACAGCGTTGCTTTCTCGTTCGGTCATCTGCTCAAAGACTTATGGATCGGTGACAAGTCAACCGTGTCAGCGCATCAGTTGAAGGTACATGTAGTAGATAGCTCCTTAAGGTTCATATTAGCCACCGGTGGCTAACTAAAAGTTTTGTCCGGGCGGACACTCATTTGTCCGGCCGGACACGCGTGTCCGGCCGGACATTCAAAAATTCTTGTGTCCTGGACAGCCGGACACACATTCGGACAAATTTTTTGACTGCCGCGGACCAAAAAAACGGACACATTTTAGACCTGCCGCGGACAGACTTAGCGAGCGCTCATTTTTGCTTGAATAACATAAACATAAATAACATAAACAGTGTGGGAATTAACTGCTTAGGGTTCATATTCGTCACCGGTGAGGAACAAAACGATATGTCGGGGCGGACACTCCTTTGCATGGCCGGACACAAAAATTTCGTCAAATCTTTTTGGCTTGCTTCGGACACTGGTAAACTGTCCCAAGCATTGTATAACAGTCAGTGTCCAGACAGTAAGGAGAAAATGTCCAGGCAACTATGAAAGCGTCCGAACTACTATGTAGCTAACTGTCAGGCAGTAAGGAATAGTATTCAAGCAACTGTGAAAGGACCTGGATTATACACATGAATGACTTCAGCATAGGAGTGGTTTAGGCCGCATAGCCAAAGTGCGCGACGTCATGCGTTCATCTTCTCGGCGCGGCAAGTTTCTTGCCGCAAAGAGTTCGTTGTCGGCACAAAGCCCAACACAGGCTACCGAAAGCTGGTGACAGCGGGTAGGTAAATGGAAACCGACTGGAGCTGCCGTTGCACCCGAAAGCTACAACAACAACCACGCATGTGTTGGGACATATGGAACGGGGACAGCTAACACTGAGACCCGACCAGACTGACACTGAGCATGTGTGCCGGCTAGTAGTGAAGGCAGCGAAGGAAGGGCAGGATGATATGGGTGTACGTGATGGGCCCGCAGTGTGGCCTAACGTAGGGGTTACGACGGCCCCGCCCGGTCAATCCAATCCATTCATCCATCCAGCATAGGAAACATCACTAAGAGACCAGACCAATCAAACGCATGTCAGTCAGTTATATGATGATTTTTTGTCGATTTGGATTTGGTGCTCTGGGAATCTTGCACTCAGAGGTTTGTCCTGGAGAGATAGGTGGCCGGACAAAACCACAGGAGCTGACAACCTGGACAGAATTGTTGGAGCCACAAGTCCGGACTGAACACTTGCACTCAGTGGTTTGTCCTGGAGAGATAAGTGGCCGGACAAAACCACAGGAGCTGACAAACTGGACAGAACTGTGGAGCCACAAGTCCGGACTGAACACTTGCACTCATAGGTTTGTCCTGGAGAGATAGGTGGCCGGACAAAACCACAGGAGCTGACAAACTGGACAGAACTGTGGAGCCACAAGTCCGGACTGAACACTTGCACTCATAAGTTTGTCCTGGAGAGATAGGTGGCCGGACAAAACCACACGAGCTGACAAACCGGACAGAACTGTGGAGCCACAAGTCCGGACTGAACACTTGCACTCATAAGTTTGTCCTGGAGAGATAGGTGGCCGGACAAAACCACACGAGCTGACAAACCGGACAGAACTGTGGAGCCACAAGTCCGGACTGAACACTTGCACTCATAGGTTTGTCCTGGAGAGATAGGTGGCCGGACAAAACCACAGGAGCTGACAAACTGGACAGAACTGTGGAGCCACAAGTCCGGACTGAACACTTGCACTCATAAGTTTGTCCTGGAGAGATAGGTGGCCGGACAAAACCACACGAGCTGACAAACCGGACAGAACTGTGGAGCCACAAGTCCGGACTGAACACTTGCACTCATAGGTTTGTCCTGGAGAGCAGGTGGCCGGACAAAACCACAGGAGCTGACAATCTGGACAGAACTGTTGGAGCCACAAGTCCGGACTGAACACTTGCACTCAGTGGTTTGTCCTGGAGAGATAGGTGGCCGGACAAAACCACAGGAGCTGACAATCTGGACAGAACTGTTGGAGCCATAAGTCCGGACTGAACACTTAAACTCAGTGGTTTGTCCTGGAGAGATAAGTGGCCGGACAAAACCACAGGAGCTGACAAACTGGACGGAACTGTGGAGCCACAAGTCCAGACTGAACACTTGCACTCATAGGTTTGTCCTGGAGAGATAGGTGGCCGGACAAAACCACAGGAGTTGACAAACTGGACAGAACTGTGGAGCCACAAGTCCAGACTGAACACTTGCACTCATAGGTTTGTCCTGGAGAAATAGGTGGCCGGACAAAACCACAGGAGCTGACAATCTGGACAGAACTGTTGGAGCCACAAGTCCGGACTGAACACTTGCACTCAGTGGTTTGTCCTGGAGAGATAGGTGGCCGGACAAAACCACAGGAGCTGACAATCTGGACAGAACTGTTGGAGCCACCACAAGTCCGGACTGAACACTTGCACTCAGTGGTTTGTCCTAGAGAGATAGGCCGGACAAAACCACAGGAGCTGACAAACTGGACAGAACTGTGGAGCCACAAGTCCGGACTGAACACTTGCACTCATAGGTTTGTCCTGGAGAGATAGGTGGCCGGACAAAACCACAGGAGCTAACAAACTGGACAGAACTGTGGAGCCACCACAAGTCCGGACTGAACACTTGCACTCATAGGTTTGTCCTGGAGAGATAGGTGGCCGGACAAAACCACAGGAGCTGACAAACTGGACAGAACTGTGGAGCCACAAGTCCGGACTGAACACTTGCACTCATAGGTTTGTCCTGGAGAGATAGGTGGCCGGACAAAACCACAGGAGCTGACAAACTGGACAGAACTGTGGAGCCACAAGTCCGGACTGAACACTTGCACTCATAGGTTTGTCCTGGAGAGCTCGTGGCCCGACAACCCCACATGTAGCTGACAAACTGGACAGAACTGTGGAGCCACAAGTCCGGACTGAACACTTGCACTCAGTGGTTTGTCCTGGAGAGATAGGTGGCCGGACAAAACCACAGGAGCTGACAATCTGACAGAACTTGGGACAAACTGGAGGAACTGTGGAGCCACAAGTCCGGACTGAACACTTGCACTCATAGGTTTGTCCTGGAGAGCAGGTGGCCGGACAAAACCACAGGAGCTGACAATCTGGACAGAACTGTTGGAGCCACAAGTCCGGACTGAACACTTGCACTCATAGGTTTGTCCTGGAGAGCAGGTGGCCAGACAAAACCACAGGAACTGACAATCTGGACAGAACTGTTGGAGCCACAAGTCCGGACTGAACACTTGCACTCAGTGGTTTGTCCTGGAGAGATAGGTGGCCGGACAAAACCACAGGAGCTGACAATCTGGACAGAACTGTTGGGACAAACTGGACGGAACTGTGGAGCCACAAGTCCAGACTGAACACTTGCACTCATAGGTTTGTCCTGGAGAGATAGGTGGCCAGACAAAACCACAGGAGTTGACAAACTGGACAGAACTGTGGAGCCACAAGTCCAGACTGAACACTTGCACTCATAGGTTTGTCCTGGAGAAATAGGTGGCCGGACAAAACCACAGGAGCTGACAATCTGGACAGAACTGTTGGAGCCACAAGTCCGGACTGAACACTTGCACTCAGTGGTTTGTCCTGGAGAGATAGGTGGCTGGACAAAACCACAGGAGCTGACAATCTGGACAGAACTGTTGGAGCCACCACAAGTCCAGACTGAACACTTGCACTCAGTGGTTTGTCCTAGAGAGATAGGCCGGACAAAACCACAAGAGCTGACAAACTGGACAGAACTGTGGAGCCACAAGTCAGGACTGAACACTTGCACTCATAGGTTTGTCCTGGAGAGATAGGTGGCCGGGCAAAACCACAGGAGCTGACAATCTGGACAGAACTGTTGGAGCCACAGGTCCAGACTGAACACTTGCACTCAGTGGTTTGTCCTGGAGAGATAGGTGGCCGGACAAAACCACAGGAGCTGACAATCTGGACAGAACTGTTGGAGCCACAAGTCCAGACTGAACTCTTGCACTCAGTGGTTTGTCCTGGAGAGATAGGTGGCCAGACAAAACCACAGGAGCTGACAATCTGGATAGAACTGTGCAGCCACAAGTCTGGACTGAACACTTGCACACATAGGTTTGTCCTGGAGAGATAGGTGGCCGGACAAAACCACAGGAGCTGACAATCTGGACAGAACTGTGCAGCCACAAGTCTGGACTGAACACTTGCACACATAGGTTTGTCCTCGAGAGATAGGTGGCCGGACAAAACCACAGGAGCTGACAACCTGGACAGAACTGTTGGAGCCACAAGTCCGGACTGAACACTTGCACTCATAGGTTTGTCCTGGAGAGATAGGTGGCCGGACAAAACCACAGGAGCTGACAACCTGGACAGAACTGTTGGAGCCACAAGTCCGGACTGAACACTTGCACTCATAGGTTTGTCCTGGAGAGATAGGTGCCCGGACAAAACCACAGGAGCTGGCAGCAATGGCAAGTAGATAAATGGGGACCAAACCGGCGCTGTCTTGCACCCACCGACAGCAAAAGGGGAGGGTTGTTGTTAAGGAGGCTGCCGGACCTTGTGTCTCTTCCTGCTCTATAGCAGTTGGCTACTCCTAGTCCAAAAAAGACAACAAGTTACAACAACAACCTGGACAGAACTGTTGGAGCCACAAGTCTGGACTGAACACTTGCACTCATAGGTTTGTCCTAGAGAGATAAGTGACCGGACAAAACCACAGGAGCTGACAACCAGGACAGAACTGTTGGAGCCACAAGTCAGGACTGAACACTTGCACTCATAGGTTTGTCCTAGAGAGATAAGTGGCCGGACAAAACCACAGGAGCTGACAATCTGGACAGAACTGTTGGAGCCACCACAAGTCCGGACTGAACACTTGCACTCAGTGGTTTGTCCTAGAGAGATAGGCCGGACAAAACCACAGAAGCTGACAACCTGGACAGAACTGTTGGAGCCATAAGTCCGGACTGAACACTTGCACTCAGTGGTTTGTCCTCAAGAGTTAGCTGGCGGTCAAAACTGCAGGAGCTGATGGCCAAGACAGAACTGGTGACACCATACGTAAAATGTTGCTAAGACAATGAGCACGAAACTGGCTCTCAAGCAAACTGTACAAGCTAACTCTAATCTATGAAAAAGACGCACCCCAACAACTAACAACTGCACAGCAAACAGCTGGTGACGAAAATAGAACGTTAGTGGCGGTGGTCCCACAGTTTGCAGAACCCGACAGTGTAGGTATTACAGAGTCCTTAAAGAGCAGAGGGCAATTTACAGTACATTACATTTCCGGCTCAGAAGCATATGATGTGAGTACATTCACAGTTGTTTGGACACTTTCCTCATGATCCGGACACATTCACAGTTGTTCGGACACCTTGCTGAAATGTCCGCGACAAACTGGAAAATTTGACGAAATTTTGGTGTCCGGCCGGACACGCGTGTCCGGCCGGACAAACGAGTGTCCGCCCGGACACTCTGGCGGACACTTTTAGTGATCCTTAAGGAGATAGTGAAGAGTTTGATTGTTGTGTGAGTGTTCAAGTGTCTTCTTACTGTGTAGTTGCTTTGAGTGATTGTGTTGTGTTGTTGTATTTGTGTTGTGCAGTTGCGTCTACTACGGCGTTCGTAAACTCTTTCATTTGGTGCCGAGTATGTACCTCACGTGTCTCGTTTCCCACTACTTCTGTCAACAGTTCCTGCTCAATCAGTGATCATCAGGCACAGAAGTGGCCCCATTTGATGCTCACATGTCGTCCCCTACATTCCTCGGTCGTCTCCAGCTTCTACGATCTTGCGATTGTCAGCTTCTATCTACAATCATCAGTGGAATGCCGAACAGTGGCGGATGTAACAGCGACGTGATCGAGAGTGGTGGATCGTACAGCAAGCGATGGCAGATCGAACAGCAACGATCGATGGCAGACCGAACAGCGCCAGCGTGATCGCGAGCAGCAGCAGCGCCTTCGGATGCCCAAGTCGGGTCATTAGATACTCCCTTCAGTGGGTTAATGGTCGATCCTCCTTTCAGTGCATTCTCCTATCCAGTCTGATCTCTACATCCCACTGTCCTTTGTTAACGATCGCACTACGTTTTCGGCTATCATCGATACTGAAGCACAAGTCAACATCATTAGTTCTTCAGTTGCTGATCACGAACAGGCGATGAAAGGAAGAAAAGTAGCAAGAAAGAGAAGAGGCTAGCAAGATGGTGGAGTAATACAAATGTTCTGTGAAGAATCGGGAGAGGAGAAAGAGCCAGATTTCAATTCGTTTCGTTCCCACGGCCGTCAGACACAGACGTGGTCCAGTCGAGTTCCGTTAGGGAGAGTGATGAAAAGTTGATTGTTTTGTGAGTGTTCAAGTGTGTTCTTGCTGTGTACATACACTGTAGTTGCTTTGAGTGATTGTGTTGTTGTGTTTGCGTTGTGCAGTTGCGTCTACTACTGTAGTTCATAAACTCTTTCAGTATAGGTAATCTTAAGGTGCAATTTTCAACTACCACTTTCTTTTCCAGCAAGCAGGATAAATAATTAGGTTGAATAGAACAGTTTCAAACCAAAATCCAAATGCATGAAGCTGTTGCAGCAACTGGTTGGAGGTCGCGACCGCAGATTCGCGAGTTACGATCAACGAGACGCCCAGGAGTTCTTGAGCACGCTGTTGTCATTGCTGCATGGAGAACTAAATAGGAGAAGCCCCACTCCGTCGTCACTCGATCAAACTGCACCTGTGCATGAACAAGCAGACACCGATTTGGTAAAGCTCTCTTAACTGCTGTAAACTAGATTCGAAAAGAAAATTTCGTTTTGCAGATGAAGGCGGAGAGGGCTTGGATGAAGCACACGAGCAAGCACAATTCTGTCGTAATTGACTTGTTCTACGCCTTATCCAAAAAGACTATCGAGTGCGCTCGTCCCGAGTGTCAACACAAAACCGTCAAGTTCGAAGTGATCAGACATCTGACCGTCACTCCGCCATCCAATCGGGTCTACACTTGTCAGGGTTTAGAATCAGTTACCATAGAGACATGTCTAGACGAGTTGACCAGGCCCAAAGTTATTGGCGGGGAAGGATGGTACGTTTGCCTTTCCTTCCGATACGTACGGGAGTCTTCCTGACGTAAATCAGAGAAAATACACCAGTTTTGAGAGGTTATCATGAAAACACTGACGTATCAGGGGTGTAGAGGATGGGTACAACCCCTTTGCGGTGGAGGTAGGAAGAAAAAATCAAAACAGAAGCCAGTCTTTCCTCAGATCAAAACAATCAGTGCAAATATAATTGCTGCAGCACCATCCTCCGAAAGCGGGTGGGCACGTATTGGCATAGTTTAAAGTCTGCTTGAGCTTGAAACCGTATCTTGAGGGGTGCAATAATTGCATACAGAGCTTATAACGGAGAAATATTGATTCTATCTGAATCGTTTTGAAATGGCCTTTATGGTTTGGTGTAGTTTCTATGCTGTTGTCGGTTGCAGTGCAGTAAATAGTGTTTTAGGCTGTGTTCCAAGTGCCAGAAACTGAGCAATGCGGTCAGTATGTTCAGTTTATGGAGTTTGCCGGAGATCCTGCTGGTCTATCTGCAACGATTCAACACTGCCTCCGGTTATTGCTTCAAGACAGATTCGCCCGTTGATTTCGACTTGTATGACCGTTTTATATTAAAAAATTGTCACCTCCTAAGAAAGCCAATCCTATGTAGTACGTGTGTACATATAATATTTCTTTCCGCTGGATTTTCAGACATTTGAATTTGGAACCTTGGACAGCGCCGGATAGAAGTGACCCATACCAGTACGATCTGATCGCTGTGGTAAACCATTGGGGTTCGTTGGAGTCCGGACACTACACTGCGTTGGCATTAAATAACTCAAACAATTGTTGGTACAAATTTGATGACAGTTGGGTCACTGAAGTCGATTATCAAGACTGGCAGCGCGCCAAGGTACAATTAAAGTTTCCCGGTCCATTCGGGCATCAGGCAAACTGACATTAAAACTTGATTTTCTAAGGTAAGCATGAGCCCAATGTAAGCTTGAAATCAAGGCTGTAAGTTAGGATGGTCGGCGCGGATGGTGGTGGATGAAGGTGCTTCATAATTACACACTAGACATGCATACATGAACATATTATGGAGTATACTGAATTTAGAATGGTCATGCGTATATCCTGGTTTATCGACGCTCCTCAGAAAGAATGGACTGCCAATCCAGTCAGTCACTGATTTCACTTTGAATGTACTGCATCCTATAGTCTTTGCTTCTATGCCCAATTTTAACAGTATTCGAGGCTTATTGTATTTGTATAATCAAGCGTAATACAGTTAGGGAAATAACAACAACATGATACGATGTCATTATTTCCCTGACTGCAATGCTTTACCGTGAGTGTAGTACTACGAGTGTTATACGTATAGAATGCGGAGCAAAGCGAAACTCCATCGACGTTTATTCAAGTGAAATGTTAATGTTGGTGTACTTCACAAACAAACCACGCAGCAGTATAACTTAAGGAATAAACTATACACGGAGCCGGGAGACTTGCCAGTACCAACATCTGTTTAGGTGTTACTACTTCTCAACCGATTTCGCTATAAATGACGGCACACAACACCAAAGCTTGAAAAACTGGCCGAAAACAGCTATTTCAAATAAAATTCTTGCTTTTCGTATCAATCCACACCAACTCCAGCACTTGTTTAACCAGCAAACCCTGATCGCCTCAGACTTTTCCGACCCATGTATCACTAAATCGCAGCCGCAACTGATGCACTTTGATCGGCTGCAGCTTCTGCATTTGTTTTAAATTGAAGCACACCAGACAGACAACCCACCAAAATACAGCAGAGCCAGGCAGAACAGAATTACTCCGTCCATCAGAAACCTCTCTCAGTTAAAAGATTTGAACGATAAAATCATCTGAATTAATCACACCATCACTATCTCCAGGAATGCAATTACAGTGCCAACCAACCAGTACAACGATCGGAAAACGGCTAATAATAAAAAGTAATAATAATAATGCGTCAGACACCGAGTAAATACATATCAGTAACAAAAAACCTATAAAACAGTACCGACCGCGCAAGTGGGCAAGAAAACAACGAGGGGAAAAGAGAGAGGGAGCGAGAATAATAAAGATTGCTGGCAACAAGTGACACAAACAAACTCCATCCTACTACTGCCACAGATTGGTGGCCAGGGTACTCGGCTGTGTCTGCATCAAGCTCATTCCATTCATCTGATTGGCCAATCGGTTGGCGCTGGCCATCTGAGCCTGAGGGGGTACCGTTGCTGTCTGGTAGAGGTTGCCGGGCGGGAACGGTTGTTGCGGACTGGCGTACATCTGCGGCGGCGGGTAGGGCATCATGGGACTGGTGGTCACCATGCCGCCCATCGGCTGTTGCGGCGGGTAGAACTGAGGCTGACTTTGGGCGTAGAACTCGGCCGGGTAGAAAGCAGGGGCGGGCGGTTGTGTGGGGGCCACGCTGGTCTGCGTGGAGTTGTAGAGTGCCAGAATATCTGCGGTGCTTTTCCGGTCGCCGGGAGTGTTCTGACCGGTGCTGGGGGCGCTGGAGGTGAACTCACCGAACAACAGCTCCGCGTTGTTGGCGTTCGGGGACGGCTGACTGGCCACGGCTGCAGGCGGCACAGGCGCCGGCTCTTGACGCAGACCGAGAAGGTCGTCCAGGGCACTGCTGGCCGACGACACCATTGGCTGCGAGGGAGGCCCTGCCTACAACACTTCTTCTAGCTCCCAAACTTCTTATTATAGGCTGGAGACGCTTGGCCTGTCAGGTCAGAGTGAATCATTCAGAAAAATAGTT